>JASANF010001854.1:0-39160 GCA_030248245.1 Trissonchulus sp. WLG1_4 | reverse complement strand
ATGTAGGTAAACTGATTTAATCTTTCGCAGTCATGTGATCTGATAATTAACACTACATCGCGGCCTTCACTTGGCTTGCATAAGTCGATTTCTGGCATTGAACAATTTTTTGGAAAATGTTTAACTGAACTGAATTCTACTATTTTTTATATAATTAATCAACAAGCCGAATATAGTATATATGTAGTTTCAATTTTTTCGCAGACCTATTTTATAATTATTTAAGTTAAAATTTTAAATTTTCAAGAAACCTATTTACCTAACTGACGAATCAAAGCCTCAAATTCATAAATGAAAACTTTTGGCTTCTTTTAGCATTATTTAACCCTTTGACTCGCATTGGGAACCTCAGGTACCACACATGGTGGATGCCGTAAAAAGGCTATAAATCTTGGCTAGCTTATTCTAGTCAACTGATCTTCGACTTTTTTTTTCAGAAATCGCAGATCTTTGCATTTATGGGCCCAATTTTAGTCCTGCTGCCACACAACAAAACCTATGCTTGATTAAGCACTGTGAAAATTTGACTTTTTTTCATCGCAAAAGTAGTATTTTCTTTCCAGCCTCATTATGATATTTGATCGCAACTCTGGCAGTCTGCTTTTTGTGCATCAGATAGAGCGGAAATTGTAGTTTAGTTTTAGCTGTCAACTATGATAGGCGCACGGTTGCTGTGTTAATACTCTAGGGTGAGGTACATTATGCCTGAGCGATGGCGCAAAATTTGCACAAACTTTCATCTTTGAGCGCTTATAACACAAAAACGGTGCGTCCTAGACCCTTAGTCGACTGATTATGTTTTGTTCACCATTAAATTGTCTATCGAATGGTGGTTTCGCCAGCTCTCTACGACGCACGTAGCTCGAGCAATGGCCATAAAACTGGAAGGTGTCAAAGTTTGGCTGCCTAGATAGAGAACCTCTGGTCGTCAAAGGGTTAACCAGTGTATCGTAAATTGCCGATTTGGCAGAAATTTCGGTATAGTTCAACTTTTTTAGTAAATTATGCTTCAAATTGCTTATTTTTGAGCTTTTGGACCCACAATTTTACTTATCAGTTTTTCCTTTAAATGGACCAAAGTTGAAGACATCGCCGTTTTCTCAAATTAATTGTATTATTTTTAGTGTCCACGTTGTGGTCCTAACCTATCCGGTCAGTGTTATGGTCCGGATGTCTGTTGTGGACCTGAGTTTGGCTGCGTTCTTAGCAAAATATCGGACGATCTGAAACTATGTCGGGCCGAGACGCACTCGAACGATTTCTGCATCAATACTGGACAACCTTGTCGTCGGTATGGCTTCTGTGCCGTCGAGGACCTCTGTTGTTCTCCAAGTATGTTTTAATGGCAGAACGTTCAAAAATTGAACTGTAATGAAAAATATAAATTAATGTTAAGGGATTTTAACTCACAGAGGTAAATAATGCAATATACTTAGTTCAGCTGGCTACTGGTACTCTGTCAAACTCCCCGACAGCCAACAGAACAATTTTTAGGCCATTTCTGCTTCAAAGTTAGTAAGTGACACTAATTGACACTCAGAATTCAGAAGTTATATTCACATCGTGCAAACTTGGCCCGAAAATTAATTTAAGAAAAATCAATATGTTAAAATTATCTTTCTATAATACCTACATATAATTATAACGATATCATTAAAGTTATCTTCATACATAAAATTTTTCATATATAGCAATTGTTTCGAAGTATTTCTGTAATGTTTTAACTTCAAGTGAAACTTCTGCAAAATTAGTTTAATTGTGCCTGCCGGTCATATTTAGATCTGAATAGAAAGTGACTGTATTTTTAGGTGGCTGCTTCAAGGACTTTAGCTGTCGTCTGTTTGCATCAAAAAAGAATAGCAACAGGAAGTTTTATGACTACTATAAGTAACATAAACTCACAGTATATCAGTGAATGGTTGAAGTTTAATATAATGCAAATGCCCTGTAAAATGGAAACAATGTCGTGATGTTTGAGTAAAAATGTGTGCGATACATAGGTAATAGGTATGTATATAATGTATGAAAAATGTACAATTTTAAAATATTTTGCCTTTAAGGGGGTAATTGCGTTTTTAGGTGTTTTTTCAAACTACCATAACTGCACTTAACCTCAACTAAAACTAGAGCGGTCTTTTTTACATTTTTTTACACCTTCTAGCTTTAAAAAAACTATATTTAAAAGCAGATTATCTTTTGCAATTTTACTGCTGCGATCATTTGAATACACCCCATCAGCGGTTTTTTTGACTAATTTTCGCGCCACAGTTATGAAACTCAAGATCAGCCAACAACTACTGAACTTTTTGCAGTTATGCACTGACATAATATCCCCACCCGTTTTTTTGATATAGTTGATAAGTCGTTTCTACGTTGAGAAAATGACATTTTCGTGCAAAAATCACGTAATTTGACTTTTATCTAAAATTTTCAAACGCCCATAACGCCGACTTTACAAACTATTTTTAGAAAAGGAAAAAAACGAGTGGGGATATTTTCCTAAAGATAATGTGGTTAAAGTTTCGAAGCCGTAGTTCGTTTTTACCTTGAGTTCTTTGGGCGCAAAAATTACACTGAAGTGTCAAAAACCACGAAAACGACATTACCCCCTTAAGTGAACTATTTGGTAGCTAATCGCAGCTAACTTGATCCAAGACATGCATGAAACCGACAATGTTTCATGCCGACATTTTTTACGTCTTTTACATCTAGACAAAAAATTTAATGGGTGGAATTCTAGAAGGGTGATTAAGTTAGTCAGTGATTAAAAGAATTATAACGCACGTGCACAATGACATCAGGCAAGTCTATTCTCTCAGCCTGTAGAATTCGTAATGACAAAACGTAATGAAAGAACGTTTAGCGACTGATTAAGTTAGTCACTCGCTAATCACCCTTCTAGAATTCCACCCAATGTGTCATTTTTCTTAATTCGGTATATTGCGTGAAGTGCTTAAAATAAAAAAATTTACATTGTTTCAAATTTTTTTGAAAAATCAGTTTTCAAGAGGAGTAACTTTCCTGAATTAATTGGCTACATCAAACCGGTTATGTTGTTGCAAAGAATAAAAATAGGTCATAATAAACGTCATGTGTACGATCAAACACCTGAATTGAGAAAAATCACGCAATGAGACTACCTGAACAGTGTCTAATGGCATGTAATGTGATTAACAGAACAAGCTCTTCTGCTGAGAGAGAAGTGGTTACATTGTGAGGTTAGAGTGTCAATATTCCACAGGAAATATTAAACGCGGCCATTAATTTCGGATAAAAGATGTTCATTTACTGCTGAGTAGCTCATAGCCTGTCTTAAGACAAAAACTGATAATTGTTTAAGTTTAAAAGCCCATTTAAAAAAATAAATTAAATAACTACACTAGTTTTTACGGGATTTCACTGGGATTCCAACTTGTTTGTTTCGATTCGAAGTCACAAGCACTTACCACTGTACCACTGAGACCACAATGTACGATCTTACTAAACACTCCTTAAGCTGAGCTTCATTTTTGGGTGAGAATTTGTGAAGGTCACAAATAAACAGAAGTAAAATAGGTATGTAGGAATGTTGACATCGGATAAAAGATAGTGTTGATATGTACTGATGTCAGAGAATATACTTCTGTCGAATTATGTTCCATGAGTCATGTATGTGTATGTACGCCTGTATAACATTTTTAATTATCTGCTGTATTGATCATCATCAGCTGTAAAATTATGTGCAATTTCGAAGTGTACATGTTAGCTAGGGCAAAAAAGTCAAACCATTTTCATTTAAGTTAAAGTTAAAGTTAAAGTAAATGCCATTGCTTCAATTTAAGTTAAAGTTACAGTTAAAGTAAGGCTCAGGCATCAATTTAAGTTAAAGTTAAAGTAAGCCAAAAATCAATGACTTTTATATAACTTTTTTAAAACAACTTTAATTTAAAGTTAAAGTAAGGTTGTTTTCATTTAAGTTAAAGTTACAGTTAAAGTAAGACTTCTAACTTTTTTTGGAGTTAAAGTTAAAGTTAAAGTAAGACCCCTAACTTTTTTAATTTCAGTTATTAAGTTGAAGTTTAACTTTTTTCCCCTAATGTTAGCCCGGTTGGCTCGGTTGGTAGCAATGCTTGCATTTACAGAGCTTCTGAGCATTGATCAGAACGTTGGTGGTTCGATTCCGCCCGGAGCTGCATGTTTTGCATTTTACTGCATTTTCAGAGCATAAATATTCAGCAAAGTTGCATGACATGTGACAGAGCTGAGAGGTACCTACCCTTCTAGTGTTAATTAACACTAGAAATTCGACCTACCCAGAATAACGTAGGAAAGGAATCGGCAAATCTGAATATAGTATATACGCGGCCCCTGAGGGGGCCGCGTAAAAATGGCGATAAAACAGGGATAAAATAGGCGTAAAAATGGGATTTGAATCACCCATTGCTAGTTTCCTAGCATAACGCTTTACCAACTGAGCTACGCTGGCTCATTGGTATTAATTGTGTTAATTTCCCTTTAAATAGTGATGCTGATCTTGGATAGCGCTAATAGCACCAGAGGGTGCTATTTGCGCTATTTAGACGCTATTTTGTGCTATTGGCTAACTTATTGAAAAGCTTTGTACTTTTTAGCACGTATACGATCCCTCAATAAACGAAAAGAGTTTTAAAAGTATTGTAAAACTTTTGTTTGTGTTCTGGACGTCGATATAAAAAAATTAGTGCATAAATAGCGCATATAGCACAACGATGGCGCATGCGCATCAAAGTGCTATAAGCGTTATTTTTTTCGTAGGCTTACAAAATAATAGCGCTTATAGCACCTGAGGGTGCTATTTGCGCTATTTAGGCGCTATTTTGTGCTATTGGTTAATTTATTAAAAATTTTTGTACTTTTTGGTAAGTATACGGTCCCTCAATAAGTTAGAATAATTTTAAAATTATTTTTAAATTTTTGTTTGTGTTCTGGTCGACGATATAAAAAATTAGCGCATATAGCAAAACGATAGCGCATCAAATTGCTATGTGCTATTTTTTTCGTAGGCTTAAAAAATAGCACTTATAGCACCTGATCTATCAAAACACACACTAAAACTTTAAAAGAATTTTAAACTTCTAAATTTTAATTGAGAGATCTTATACGTACTAAAAAATACAAAAGTTTTCAATAAAATAGCCGATAGCAAAAAGTAGCGCCTAAATAGCGCAAATAGCACCCTCAGGTGCTATATGCGCTATCGCATAAAGTAAAAATTTAGTTAAAATTTTAATTTAAGTCAAAATAGCGCCTCAGAAAAAAACAGCACCTGCCATGCGCAATTTTCCGAAGCGCTATAGCCGCTACTTTAGGTGCTATATGCGCTATATAGCGCATATATATAGCGCTTATAGCACTTTGATAGCGGGGGGGGGGGGGGGGCTTAATGATTAAGGCTATAAATGTTTGCCTATAAATGAAACGTTTTCTATTTATCAAGGTTTTTACAGCACTTTATTAGTAAATTATTATTTTTATTTAAAGAAAGCACCGTTTGGCTAGCGTCAGCCTTTTTTAACTTCCTTCTAGTTGACCCGCGGTTGTTGTTTACACATATTTTGTGCATTAGGATACCCTTGTTTTGGAGCCATACTCGTAGCCTGGTATGGTTTCAAAACAAGGAAGAGGTGAATCTGTGCACCACCCTGTGCTCGACCACCTAATGGGCAGATATAAAAAAAAACATATTTTGTGAAGCATCAACTGAGATTCACAAAACCGGTAACTCCACTTCTCTATATATAAATATATATATATATATATATATATATATATATATATATATATATATATATATATATATATATATATATATATATATATATATATATATATATATATATATATATATATATATATATATATATATATATACTTTTTTCGTGTAATTCTTTTGAAACAAAATTGCAATGAAGAAAATAACACATTACCCAACACTCTGAAGTCTTTTTCAATAATTTACTAACGATTTAATAGAACAAATCAAAGTGCACCCAAGCCAACTGAACAGTAGCGTTAAGGACTCCATAGCTTGCTAAAAAAAGGTTAACCCTTAAATGCATAACATGGGTCAATTTTGTAGTCTTTGTAGTCTGTATTTCTGAAGTCTAGTCCGTAATTTTTGACTCAATTTCAAGAATTTTGACTTCAGTAGTCAAACTGGAGTTTACCTTGTACTTTGGAGCTTTATTTTTGCAATTTTTGTTGAAAATGTTACTATTTTAAATGGTTTTGGTGATTGTGTAAATGCTTTTTTGGTATTAGTGAGCTTTATTTTAAAAAATTTGCCTTATTGAGTTCAAACTGATGATGGGTCAAATTGACCCATGTTATGCGTTAACGTCAGTAAAATATGTTATGCATTTAAGGTGGTAGTTACGTTTTCGAAGTTTTTGCAATAATTCAGAAGTTACTTGATCAAACGTAATAAAATTTGGCACGAACATTGCGAATGCAAATAACAATATTTCAGCGAATTTTGACATTGATTCAGACTTTTACGGCTAATTTATAGCTCAAAAACTGGATTTTTTGTGTATTTTCTGAGGACTTACAAAATTGTATGCAAATTTTTGTGGCTCTTACACTACTGAAAAAAAGGTCTAACCCATTTTATTTTAAGAATATTTTGAGCTAAAATTTCTGCTAGTGGTTCTAGGCTATCTGTAACTTTGAAGTTTTTTTACCTCAGTTCTGACTTCTCATGCCAATATCACAAAATACCAATAATAACTTGGCACCATAATTTACATACATATCGTCCCTTATGCGTTTATTATACCCGCAAAATTTGGTTAGTATATGTAACAGCAGCCAGGAGCATTGGCAGTGTTAATAAACCCTTTCAAAAATTGGAAATTTTATTCAGTCTCCTGAAACGTCATTTTTTAATCTTTTGTCCGCCATTTTTTCATAGGGTACGGGCAAACTGAGCTTAATGTAGTATTAGCTGGCCCCAATGAGGCCCTATTTAACTAATTTAAAAAATTTTAAATAATCCGTCATTTCTGAGCACAGTGAGTGATTTCAGTTGAAGTAACAAATACCCTGTTCAGTTCATAAGAATGCAAAGAAAGCATACTTGACAGTAGCCAAATAAAATTGCCCTATACCTTTTTCGAATTGAGCCAAAAGGTTGATTATTGTTCCTTCTAGAGAAGGAACCTTTGTTATCGGTTTTTGCTCCGATAACAAGAATGTGTAATTTATGTGTTGGCCTCGCCTATGATTTGTGTGTAATCTTAGCCCCACAGTCACCTGCTTTATTTTTGTCCACTAGGGGGTGTCAATAAATTCTAAATTTAATTAAAACCAATTATATTTTCGAAAAATGCTTGCCTAAGTAAACACAAACGTGTCAAAAGAAAAATAAAAAAAATTTAAACAAAAAATTTCTATTGTAAGAAAAAACTATTTGCCACTTTTTAAATTTATTCTTCCCAATCATAATGCCCCCCTTGTTCACTTTTTTGTTATTGTCTGTCTAGACTTTGATGGGCAGTTCTGAAATTGGCTGTCCTATCCTGCACAATATGCAAATTAGTTAAGAATCTTCAACCAATCATTTAAAAGAGATTTACGTATAAACACAACGACAGCCAATCATATTTAAAAGGTAGGGTTTGCATAAACTATTATGCAAAATAGCCTTTTAATTGTTGTGAAAGTTCAATCGATCAGTCTGCAGTATGAAGACGGGAAGATGGTGGGAACCACACATGTACTTGTGCTTTTGTTCGGGCTCGCTGTGTAGTGCGCTTTTTCCGGGCTCATTGTCTAGTGCTGTTTTGTCCGGGCTCGTTTATCTAGTGCGCTTTTGCCCGGGCTTGTTGATTAGTGCGGTTTTGTCCGGGCTCGTCTAGGGAGCTTTTGTCCGGGCTCGCTGTTTAGTGCGCTGTTGCCCGGCCTCGTTGGTTACCACGCTTTTGTCCTGGCTCGCTGTTTAGTGCGCTGTTGCCCGGCCTCGTTGGTTACCACGCTTTTGTCCGGGCTCGCAGTTTAGTGCGCTGTTGCCCGGCCTCGTTGGTTACCACGCTTTTGTCCGGGCTCGCTGTTTAGTGCGCTGTTGCCCGGCCTCGTTGGTTACCACGCTTTTGTCCGGGCTCGCTGTTTAGTGCGCTGTTGCCCGGCCTCGTTGGTTACCACGCTTTTGTCCGGGCTCGCTGTTTAGTGCGCTGTTGCCCGGCCTCGTTGGTTACCACGCTTTTGTCCGGGCGCGCTGTTTAGTGCGCTGTGGCCCGGCCTCGTTGGTTACCACGATTTTGTCCGGGCTCGCTGTTTAGTGCGCTGTTGTCCGGCCTCGTTGGTTACCACGCTTTTGTCCGGGCTCGTTGTTTAGTGCGCTGTTGCCCGGCCTCGTTGGTTACCACGCTTTTGTGGGGGCTTGCTGTTTAGTGCGCTTTTTTGTCGGGCTCGTTGTCAAGGGCGGTTTTGTTGGGGCTCGTTATTTAGTGCGATTTGGTCCGGGCTTGTTGGTTAGAGCGGTTTTGTCCGGGCTCGTTTTTTAGTGCGCTTTTGTCCGGACTCGTTTATTAGTGCGTTTTTGTCCGGGCTCGTTATGTTAGTGCGGTTTTATCCGGGCTCGTTATCTAGTGCACGTGCACTGCTGTCCGGGCTAGTTGATTAGTGCGGTTTTGTCCATCTAGTGCGCTTTTGTCCGAGCTCGTTGGTTAATGCGGTTTTGTACGGGCTCGTTCACTAGTGCGCTTTTGTCCGGGCTCGTTGTGTAGTGTGCTTTTGTCCTGTCTCGTTGGTTGGTGCGGTTTTGTCCAATTTTCTGGTAAGTGCAATGTTTTTGGAATTTGTTCCCTGATGTGATGAAATCGGAAACTGTAGGAATACATACCGCTAGTAATTTTAATGATTTTAAAAAGTGGTAGTTCAAATTGCAATGTCTGTGAAGGAACTGTGCTACTTTTAGGGGCAATTAATTAGATTACTTTTGATACCTTTTAATGATAATTTGAAAAAATAGGAAAATAGAAATTTTTTACATATAAATAGAAAAAAAATGGAGGCGATCAAGAACTACACACCTTTGGAATGTGGGTCTGACTCTTGATATTATATATGAATATCTCCGGGGAGGAACACTGCCTCTTTTAGGGGCAACTTGTTTTTTTTAGTTACAGCCTACCAAAATCATAAAAACTGCCGTTTCATGACTTTTTAGCAAAATTTGAGGCGAACGTTTGCTCATTGTAAAAATATGCTAAATTATTACGTTTAGTTAAGCATACCAGCACTTTTATAACACATCAACGTGCCTTTGGTATAAATTGCTTGACTGTATGCGGAATATTTTTACCACAGTGACGAAATAACGAAATACGAGAAAAAATGCAAAAGTTTGAGCTGATAAGCTTCACCAAAATAGTTAGCGTGCACACTATGAGTAACATCGACTGTTGAAAAATTGTAATTTTGTAAAAAATAAGTGGGTCAATAATATGCAAAAGACCGCTTGTGAATTGATTTAGTAATTGCTACAAAACAGAACTTTGAAAAAAGCTGCGAAAACGTAACTATTACCTTAAGGGTTAAAAAATGCATGCAGTACAGCTACGATAACTTTTTTACTTCAATAAACTCAAAACGGTTAATTATTGTTTTTCTTTGTTGATTCGTAGTTTTTCTGTGATGTAATCTTCTTGGGTTCAATAAAGACATCCGATTACGGTCTAATTGGATGTTTTTGTTGTTTCTCTAGGTTTATGTTATTTGATTGGGTCTCATTTTATAAAACGTCTCATTTTATAAAATCTTAACCTGGCTATGACGGGCTAGAACTGACACGAAGGTAATTAAGGGATTAATATTTGATAAAATGAGACGCTATTTTATAAAATCAGACGTGTTATAAAATGAGACGGTCTGGTTTTGGAGAGGCAATTATTTTGGGTCTTATGAGACCCAACGTGTTATTTAGAGAAACGTCATTCTGAGTACCTACTGCATACTCCGGGCGTCAAAATGATTGTAAAGTGTGCCTTATAAACCTTTTTAGCAGCTGAAAAACAATGTTATCACCAGATATTGGGCTTTTGGCATACAGTCACAATAATGGATGGACTATGGATTATGTTTTTAAAACAAATATTTCAACTTAGACTTATTTAATATACCACCACACAGCCGTGGTTACAATAATGGTGCGTTGGTATATTAAGACGTTAAGACGTGATTAAGATGTTGTCGGCTCTATGTTTTTGTTGTTTGTTTTTTATGTTTTTGTTGCTGTTTTTTCTCCTTTACTATGTAGAGTTTTTAGTTGAGTTTGCGCTTAGAACATAATGCCAACCTTTCTGGCACAATAAGTGATCTATTTGTACAACATCTAAAGGAGAATGATAGTTGTAAACATTTTCTTGACGTACGCGATACAATACAATGCTTATCGGTTATGAAAAAGTTTTATTCTTGTTTACTCGATAACAATAGTAGGCTAATTTCAACTTCACCATCGTCTATTTGATGCATAAAAGAATACTAACTTTAGCCTGGACTTTTGAGACAAGAAAACCAGCTAGATATAGCCTGAGTTGAAGTTCATGCGCACAATAAGACGTGTTTGGCAATACTGTTCGGGTGACTAATTGACGGAAGTTAGTTACCAGTTGATATAGTCATATCAGTACAAAAGTTTCATATGTACGTTGAATGTTGATTCTACAATGTTAAAAAGTATTATGTCAGTTTAGTAAAATTTCTCATAATCATTTACAGTGATTGTAAACTTATCTCTTCACATAATCATAATATTTTGAGCTATCAGGCGTGTAGTTTTGAACTAATTATTAGTTGTTAGATTTAAGTGCTAGAGAATGCAAAATACAAAGTACAGTACTAAATTCGAAAAGCAAAAAGTGTTGTGAATTTTTTGAGTGTCAAATTTTAATGACGCCATCCGAACATGATTCGACGATTAGTTGAAACAGCAGTTACTGTGCGTTTTCTTGGTGTACTGTAGACTAAAGTCGTCACACTCGTCAGCCACCTTTCGTATCAGCTAAAAGTCCTACTTTGTTTTCCTTTTCTATGTAAATTCAACAGCAGGGTTTAAGCGTTCAGCGTCGTATGTGACTTGGTCCAAAACTAGTCCATATCGTTATCAGGGTGAAGCTACGTGCTCACTACAATTTGCCAACCATATAGCTTATTACACAGTTCTGGTTTATTCACTGCTTCATGTTTTTTTGATGTACTTCAATTAGACATTGAAAACTACTGACGACAACAAACAAAAGAGCCTACTACCATACAGTCACTTTGCTTGTAAAAACTAAAAATTACCATCGTACTGAAATTAGATTGTTTGAACGCTAACTTAATAACCTAATGTGTCCATAACTTAATAATTGTGTCAAGTATGAGTACGACCATGACGTGCACCTGCATAACTTTAGGAGCATAGTAGCATACATACTAAACCTATTTTGTCCCTTCGTTTATGATCCTGTAGCTGTAATTGCTTGTAGCTATTAATTGCTTCTATACGATCAGTATAGGTCACAGCAGTCTTGATTTGTTCTGTCCGAGGTGTGGTTAGTCCTTGTCTATCCGGTCTGCCCCAATTTTGTATTTCTGCCTTCTTTCTTGCCTTGTTACGTTTACTTTCACCAAGAGTACATAATAGGGAAGAGTATGACACTCTTCCCTATCCTAGCTAATCGGCCCGGACGATGCTCCGGCCGAAATAGCCCTTTTACGCCTTGATTTCAGGGGGGGGTACCCCCCCCCTCGAATCATGACATGTCTTGATTTCAGGGGGGGGACCCCCCCCTCAAAACCGGGAAGTGTCTTGATTTCAGGGGGGGTACCCCCCCCTCGTTTCAGCAGACTGCCAGCTCGAAATCGGTGGTGTCTTGATTTCAGGGGGGGGTACCCCCCCCTGGTTTCAGCACACTGCCACGGTGATGTCTTGATTTCAGGGGGGGGTACCCCCCCTCGTTTCAGCACGTTACCAGCTCACCATAGATTTCATGCTGGCAGTGTGCTGAAACCAGGGGGGGGTACCCCCCCCTGAAATCAAGACACCACCGATTTCGAGCTGGCAGTCTGCTGAAACGAGGGGGGGGTACCCCCCCCCCTGAAATCAAGACACTTCCCGGTTTTGAGGGGGGGGTCCCCCCCCTGAAATCAAGACATGTCATGATTCGAGGGGGGGGTACCCCCCCTGAAATCAAGGCGTAAAAGGGCTATTTCGGCCGGAGCATCGTCCGGGCCGATTAGCTAGGATAGGGAAGAGTGTCATACTCTTCCCTATTATGTACTCTTGCTTTCACTAACAAAAATTCTGAAACTATTTCATGTTTCATTAGGTAAATCTTTAGGTACGCCGCTGGTCACTTCAATGATCGAATCGGTCAAGACCATCAGCTAGGACTTGTTGTGTCATCGCTCATGTCGCATCTGACGGTGTTGTCTCTCTCTAGTCTCCACTCTACTACAGCTAGGGCTTGTGATGTCTGCAGGTTTGTAAACATGCTTTCAACAGCGAAGCTTACCGACACAATATGTGCTTATTTCAGCCGTTTCAGTAGTTTTGCAATGTTCACCCCTGACCTGATGTCATACAAACGGTTAAGATGACGGTTGTGTTTCTCTTGTCTTCTAGTTAACAAAAATTGACGTAATTTATCCCAACAGCCCTATTCAGGGCTACTTGCCCGATAATTCCCATAGCTGAGCAGTCACGACACCAATATACCTTATTCGTAAAATATTCGCCTGACGCATGTCCCAATACCTCTGCTAGAGTTATACATACTAAGCAATCACCAGAACACTGTAACTTCAGTTTTCATCAGATACTTTTTAAACAGTGCAATGATATATTAATAATATTATTTAATAATTATTTATGTATCAATTTCAGCTGTCCGTCATAACAAGAAGACTAAACTTTTTTACATCATTCTCAGTAGACATACAGCCAATGTTTTATGTTTGATCAATTTCAAAATTTTAGCAAAAACAATTGTTTTTGTTTCAAGTGTCTCATTTACTATTCGCATATGCCTACAACAGCACCCTGCTAACATGTGAAACTTTTCGCAGCATTGTTGAGTGCGGAGTACGTATGAGTAAGCAATCTTTCTGTTTCCAATTTTTTGTGTTCTGATTGTTTTGTTCTTCTATTAAAATACCGTTATAATGTACTTGTAAAATATAGTTGTATTGTTGCTTTCAAAACAGTTTATTACATAGTTTGGGTTTTGTATCCGATACGGCTACGTTTAGACTTGAACTAGGTAATAAAAGTCAAACAATGAGTATGCAGTATATTTTTACCTTTTTTAGTTTTCAATTATCAATTTTACAACAACTTCTATTTCTACCGTACAAAAATTATGTGAGCAATGTGTGGTTACTGGTTCTCAAACATTATCGACATGACATGAGGTGTTTTCAATCTGGGTGTTTGAAAAACAATGTATCTGTTACTATTTTCAATGTTGTGCAGTTTCATTTCGCGTTTTTTAGTCACAAATAAAGTGTTACATAATACCGTTTGTTACCTACATACTATGTTTTACGTTAAATATGGACAATTACATCAACCATAATGTCAAAAGCAGGCAATTAATTTTGAATGCTATATTCGTTTTTTTTGTTTTCCAAATTTACATAATCCACTCACACTGTACTTTAGCGAACTGTTTTTCCGGTTGTTGTGTCTCAGCTAAAATCTTTCATATCTTACTTAGTAACAAAACTGGCCAATGTTTACTTTGCATTTGTCAGTGGACGTATAGCGTTAGTGAAACACAGACACAACGTCACACTTTAATTAAGCTAAGCTATTTTTTCAGCAAGACTTCTAAACTAACTAATTTTGTCTCCGTGGTTTTTCTACTTT
This sequence comes from Trissonchulus sp. WLG1_4, assembly GCA_030248245.1. Classification (NCBI taxonomy): domain Eukaryota; kingdom Metazoa; phylum Nematoda; class Enoplea; order Enoplida; family Ironidae; genus Trissonchulus; species Trissonchulus sp. WLG1_4. The sequence goes on along the minus strand of JASANF010001854.1, from coordinate 25,284 downwards.
CGATCGCTTGCACATTTTTTACCGTTGGTTACGACAAATGGGACTGATTCACTAGATTCAGTGGAAGAAATTCCGATTCATTCGGTAGAACCAAAAATTGGCGGTATTAAAGTTCAATAGTTATATGACTTCACTTCAGTATACAAAAATGTAAAAGAATGAGTATCGGTGTAAAAGAAAACTTTTGATGAAAGAAAACTTCTTAAAAAGTTTTAGCAACCTAGGTAGCAATTTACTCAAAAGCTCTGCCATTGTGCCCTGATTTCTTTTTTTAACTTTCAACAAGTTAAACATGAATATTACACAGAGTTATTAACGATTTTGATGTTTCAGGACCAAATGATGAATAAATATGTCTTACTGTTGTGTCTGATATCTTTAATTATGTTTACCTTTTTTCTTTCCACAGAAGGCTGTTATTTTTTGGACTGTCCATATCATAGAATACTGAAATTTTACAAACGCGGAGATTTTGAAGTAAAGCCGGTAAGTTCTTGTGTGAAGATTGTTTGAGAGCATAAAGAAACCAATTGTCGCTTAGGTTCACAAATCTGCATAGAAAGCAATAACGTCAAGTTACCAGTGTCCCCTCACTTTTTTAACTGCCCAAACGTTGTTTTTTCGGCAATCAATTTCTAATTAAACGTTTTGAGTGTTTTCTTGCTGTCCTACAAAATTTCCAAGTTTTTTGGTTTGATTTAGTACTTAATGGGTACTGAGTAGTTTCGGTATTGAGCAGTCTGTCGCAATTAAGTTTATCCTCATCGATTAAAGGGAGCAGGAGCGGGCGCATAAGCGCGCGCACGAGCCGGCGCTTGAGCTGGCGCATAAGATAATGCAGCAGGCAGTGTAAAAATAGAATACGCCCGCTCATGCGCTCGCTCATGCGCCCGCTCATGCTCCATGGCGTGCACCATGGCGTGCACCATGGCGTGCGCCATGCAATGTGCCGCGCTCGTATGGATAGGCCTTAAGGTGGTGGTAGTAGTTACACGTGTTTTTAACGTTTTTGCGATACTTTTACAAATATAACAAAAAAATAGTTTTGTTCTTCTTCCTTGTGAGAAAAAGATTATGTACTTTTAGTATACCAAATTTATTATGCAAACATAATATATACGTGAACAGAGATGGCAGTTATAACTCAGAATAACTGAATCAGTATAAGTAACGATACCTAAAGAGCGGTATTGTGATTAATAACTACAAAATTAGAACTGTTTAACTATTGTAATTAATAAAGATTATTGATAATGTATGGCTGTTATTTATGGCTTTAGCTGATCTAATATAATTAACTACTATTAAACTAATACTGTCTGACTGATTACCACGTCAAACCACGAGCAATGTGGTTTCAGCCTGAAGCAATGACGATGCGGCGAATGTTCAACTTTCCAATCTTGGTCATGAAGAGAAGTCCTATCCGATATGATTATGACTACGATTTTATTGTTTTGCGTAATGATTTGTAAAAAACTTATTACTGAGTCAGGATAATGTGTGTGCAGTTTTGCTATGTAGTTTAGTACCCAACATTGAAGTAAGGAATAATTGTGGTGACTTCATTTCTAAATGCAGTTTTATTTATATTCGACTTTTTATGAGAATTTGATAGGTCTTTGGGGTCTGATTCATGACGTCTTCACAAATTGATTCCGATAATAAGTTAAACATACCCCCTAAGCATACATTCTCCACCTTAAATAAAATATCTTCTCACTACATTCTCCACCTACAATAGCATACATTCTCCACCTACATACCAATGTAAAATTTTAACAGACATGACCGACAACAAACTATGTCATATAGGGTAAAACGGGGTAATATGGGCAGAAATTTGCCCCTTTTTGACCATATTACCCGAACCGCCATATAACTTTTAACTGGTAATAAGTAGATGCAGGTCTTAGCTCATTTTTACAGCGTCAATACTCAATAATAGTCCCTAAGACGCGCATACTTGTCACGTATAAAGTTAATACTCTTTCTAAAACAAAAGTTATTAATCGCCAAACTTTATCTGGTATTATGGTCAATTTAGGGTTGTACGGTGACCTGCGTTGGGTATTAATAACTCATAAGTAAATAAGTTCTCCGGTTTAAAATTTACGTCACGTATAGTCCAGCAACCCGTGTTTCTAACAGTGTAAAAACTACATATAGCAATACTTTACTTATAGCAGAGTAATCAGCCTGTCAAACTTTACATTTTTTCCGACGTAAATTTTTGCCCAAACGCACGAAATCGAAGTAAATTTGCGCGTCATAGATTTAAATTGCTTATATTTCACATTTCAGTTCAGAATTTTGACAGTCATATCTACCATAGCTGAGGTATTTTTTTGCAAAGAACCAACCCATTTAGTTGATTGGTTCGCACTTTCGCAGTAGTCAGGCGATCAAAGTCAAAAGTCACCGTATTACCCCAAGTGACCGTATTACTCCGATTTACCCTACGTAGGAAGTCTGATAAACTATCCAAAAAGTTCGACTAGTTCCTAGAGCATTTTTTAGAAACAAAAAACATTTCTTCCAGGGTTTTCATAGCTTTCGTCAGATTTTCTTTAATTAATCTTCTTTTCACGAAACAGTCATTTTTCAATGAATACTTGATTTGGTATATTCTGTAAAGATATTACAAACCTACTTTTGCATGCATTTCTTGTTTTTTTGGCTCAGCTGAAGTCAAGTGTATTTTAAAAAAATTTCAATCCAGATTTAGAAAGATGTTGCATTTTCCTTGCGAAACACACAATGCTTTTGCCTTGTTAATCTTTGTTGTTAATGTTAATGTTAATTTTTGCCTAACTGCTTAGTACTTTGCTAATACGTTGGGTGTTATTTAAGTCCCAACGTAGTAGCAAAGTACTAAGCAGTTGACAGTATTAACAAGAGTGCATACTGGGAAGAACGCTTTTTCTATTGGCCAGCTTGGCAGCATGGTAAATGTGTTGCACATTAGCGGCCAAAAAATACCGAATGGGTGCTTGGGCCAAAACGGGTATTGCAACGTATCCTAATATGTTCTGCAACGATCCAACCAGCACCGTACAAGTCGATTCCTGACCCACCTTCTTCTTGCCATGTAAAGATACATTAATTGATTACCTGATGCTAACGTCTAGTTAGTTTGCAGATGTAACTGTACAGTGTTCGTTGTTCACATTGCCACTTTAAACGAAATGGCACTAATACCTACATACTCAACTTTAGCAAGATTGTATTTTCCATTTTTTCACGAGTCAGAATAGATCATTTGCTCTGGACTGAGTAGTCTATATTTGTCAGAAAAACTGTAATTGTACTAATTTAATCATTTACTACGAGTTGACGTGACGATGATAAATGGGCCATGAATGAATTTCTACTTCGCTAGGTATATTTTACCAATTCGTTTAGACAGGAAACCAGCGGTGAACGAAATTAGTCTCATGTGAGTGGATCTAATTCGCTAAGCTAGCAGTCACCCAGCTCTGTGGCCTGTGCTCAGCATTAATATTAATGACAAATTTAGGAACAGTGTCTACGTTTAACTGGAATAATGACCATTTATCTTGTGTGAACAATACTCTGCTTAATACACACACAACTAGATGACAGCTGAAGTTTTTCAAGGATTTCAAAAGTTGGTCCAAGTTGCCTAGCTAGCTCACAGCAGCTAATTTTCCGCTCCGAACATTTGGCCTTGTTTCACTGGAGAATAATTAATGTTTCCTTCATGCCTTCAGAAGTATATAATTGGTAGATATCGATTTCAACGTGCACACCACTGTTATTATTGAACTTTAATTGTTTGCGTTGTTTAATGAAACTTCCTTTCGTTTCATCACGTGATAGGACTAGTATTTTTTTGCATTACAGTATCGAGCAAGTTGTTAATTGTACTAAACTTTATTGAGTGAAATGTAAAAAGTTTGGGTAGGAAATGCAGAAATGTAGAAAATTTTCGAAGCCTAAGCCTAACCTTGAAGCCTAGGTCAGATAAGGTAAACCTGAAAACGTGCAACTGTCACAACACAACTGTCATATAACAGGTACAATAATCTTTCGATCACGCACTGTAAGAATGGCGAAAATTCAGCACCAGTCCAAGTCATCAAAACTAGCTTGCATTGAACAAAAAATATTAGGAGATCCTGTAAATTTCAATGTCAAAAACCTAGAACAAATGAACACTGAACACTTGAACACAATAGACATGAAGTGGTGCAGCATGGTCTTCAAATAAAAAAATCAGGATACGGAATGTCTGCAGTAGAATTTTCCACCACTCTGCCTACAGGCGTACCAAAACTAGTTATAGTGCCTATAGTATAAACAAGGTTACTAATACTAGTTTTTTTTCTGAGATAGGTATGAGCCTAGGTTTAGCTTAGTGATATTTCTAGTGATCGCTCTAAAATTATTGTACTTTTGATACAGATATAGTAGACGGCACAACTTTAGTTTAGTTTTAGCAATAGTACATAATAGGAAAAAGTATGATATTCTTCCTTATTCTGGCTGATCGGCCGGAACGATGCGTAAGCCGAAATAGTCGTTTAACGTCTTGATTTCAAAAGGAGTACGCCCTTCGAATGAAGACATGTCTTGACTTCAGGGGGGACCCCCTCGAACCAGATACATATGTCTTAATTTGACCCCTTCGTTTCAGCACACTGTCAGCTCGACGTGGCGCAAAGAGTAGCAGAAATGCACAGAAGCAATTGGCGAGGGTGTGCCCGACCCTGGCTGAAGGGGGTGTTTGCTGGTTTTGGTCCTTTGCCGGAGACAGTCGGAAATTTTTCACAGTTTTTCAGTTTTCAATTTTTGAGGCACTTTTTTGGCCGGAGCCAAAAAATTGCCAAAAAAAAGAAATTTATTGATTTTGCACTTATTTTTGGGGATGTTTTATGTTAAACCACGAACTACGGGGCCCTTGGAATTTAGGCCTGAGGACGAAAGACACGAGGGCGAAAGTGACCGTGCGCCCGAGCCCAAGTAGAACGTGATCTAACGGTTGGAAACCGCAACAAGTCGCCTAAAGCCCGGTTCATACTTTGTTCATGTTTTGTGTTTTGTGTTTTAGTGTTTTGTGCTTTGTGTTTTCACCCAGTGTTTTGTGCTTTTCAGTCCATGTCCGAAATTTGTGTTTTTGCTTGTGCTTTTGTGTCTTGTTTTTTGTGCTTTTGATCTTGTGTTTTCCGACATAAAAATTTTGTGTTTTTGGATTCATGTTGAACTTTCGTGTTTTGTGCTTTTCAGAGTGCTTTTGTGTTTTTGTGCTTTTGTGCTCAGCACTATCCAGTTTAATACTCAAAAGCACATTAGCACAAAACACACGTCACGTGTTCTTATCCTGTAATTGGATTAAACTGTCAATTATAATCTGATAAATTTCATTTCCTCGAAAAATATTTGGCTGTACATTGTTTTATTGATTATTAAATAGTCTGACGTCATATTTGTTTATTTATATTTAATTAGCCTGACGTCATAGTCTTTTGTATTTTTATTAAAAGATTTATGTATAAAGTATTTAATTTAAATAATATTTCACTCTGTAGAAAAGTCTACAAAATTCTATAAAGTGTAAAACTTGAAGAAAATAACAATTTTTGTCAATTTACATTTCATAGTATTATACGAAAAAGTTTGATAAGAGCAAGAAACAATTTTGATTGGATAAACACAAAAACACATTTTGAAAAAATGAACATTGCCCATGTTCCAAAAACACACCCAAAACATACCGAAAACACAAAAACACAAATCAAAAACACAGAACACAAAGTATGAACCGGAAAACACAAAAGACGAAAACACAAAACACTGAAACGCAAAAACACGAAGTATAAACTGCAAAAACACAAAAACACTGACGAAAACACAAAAGCACAAAGTATAAACCGGAGAACACGAAACACTAAAACAGAAAACACAAATCGTAAAGTATGAACCGAAAAAGCACAAAACACAAAGCACAAAAACACAAAAACACAAAACACGAAGTATAAACTGGGATTAAAGCTCAGATTCTGGCCCTCTCTCCGATTTGGGGCTCACGCGTGGAATCATCAAAATAGCTAGAAAGCCCTACAAAACACCCAACACGTGCCCAACGGGCAGTCAAAAGTTGAAGACAAAGACTGAAATTATAAAATTTATTGGAGGCCAAATAACAAGTATAACAAACGGAGGAAAACGAGTAAAAACCATCGCAGGGGGGGGGTGGGGTGTTGAGGGGGGTGCCCGCTGTCTGAGGGTGGGTTACCGACTGCCGATCCCTTTGAAGGGGGTGGGTACCCCCCTTATCCCCCCTATGTGCATGTATGCATGCACGGTGTCTTGATTTTGGGGGAGGGGGTATGTAGTATGTACTATGTACCTCTCCACCTTTTGTCACACTGCAGCCCGGGACAGCACAAAAAGCGCAAAATCGATGGTGTGCTTGCAGTGTGCAAAAACAAGAGGGGTATTCATGCCCTCAAATCAAGACACGTATATATCTGATTATAAGCTGATATACAGCTGTATTTAGCTAATTTCATTTTGTTTTAGTATAAACTAACAGTTTATTATAAGCTAAAACTAGTTTTAGTTATAGTTGTAGTTTACTAAAACAACACTAATACATGAGGCGAATTCCATACCAAGGATTAAACGGGCTTATTTTATTTTCAAAGTTCGGAATAGGTCTCGGTTTTAAATTTTAATCCGATTCTTAAGGCCTATTTAGTATTCACACAAGCGCGCATGAGCGGGCGCACACGCACACTTGCCTACTGGATTGTATGAATTAATGCAGCAGGAACTGTGAAAATAGAATGCGCCCGCTCGTGCACCCGCTCATGCGCCCGCTCATGCTCCATAGCGTGCGCCATGGCGTACGCCGTAAAACAAAATGCGCCGGTGTGAATAGGCCTTTAAAGATTAAAGTGTCAAGTTTTCAGCAATCCACGCAGTAACTCATTTTTTGTAATGCTGGAGCAGCATTTACTTGGATAACACACTATTGTATTTGACTTGTCAAGCAGATTTGTTTGTATATTATTGCTGGTTTCGTGACATAATTTTTCATTTTCTTAAACAAAATTATGAAACTTTTTTGTATTACTCAGCACTTTCTATACAAAGCCATTAATTCAACCACCTATAGCAATAATAATCAAAAGAATCTTAGTAACTCTCTAAACACAATTCTCTACCAATATTGACAGGTTGTGGGTGAGGGGTGACTATCCGCGGCGATTTTCTCCATTGAAAGGTACCTACCTACCTAATTAAAACATAGCATTTAATGTCAAATCCGAATCTTTTTTTGGCCAAACACGCATTGGTTCTGGAGGTTGTTTTTGGTGCCGTAGTTGTTTGGTTGTTGTTGTTGTTGTTAGTGTCATACTTTTTCTATTATGCATGCACTTTTTTCAAAAAAACACACTGACCATTAATAGACATCTTTGGTTTTTGCTTTATGAGTACGGGAGTAATATTTTTTGAACTATTCAACAAATTTATATCAGTTACCTACCATGCAATTTTTACTTGTTCCGATTCTTTGTAAGTTACTAACTTTTGTTCATGTAGAGTGAAAACTAGTAAATCATGCAAGTCCGGTTTAATGTTTATATCCTTTTCTTATCACTGTCGTTTTGTCAACAAGTCTTTGTTTATACTTCCTTTCCACTTTTTCAAAATTAAGCACGGCCAGGTCATCATACAACAAAGCAGTCAAGTCATGTTAGGGATAGGGTCGATTTATTGTTACGATTTACAGCTTAAGTTAGTAAGTTCAGTCGGCAAACTAACAAGATAATCTCGCCACAAAGTAGTGCATAAGATCAACTTGTTGCGTGATTACTTCGTAATTTTGCCGGCTGAACGGACATAGCGGCTGTGAGTATGAATCGACCTTCGTTCGCAAAAAAACTAGCTAATCGATTGTGTATTTTGATCAACAGCACATGAAAATTCGACTTTTGCGTGTTCTTTTGCTCTGCAGGACGCGTATAAGCCAGGCTTTCCTATTACCAGGCCAAAACTTTATGTATAGACATGGACTGAAAACAGGGCCAAGGTTTAGTAGCCAGGATAGTCCACTATTCGCAACTACATTAATGCAAATTAAAAACCTGAATAATTTTACAACATTAATGTCACCGTCCTAGAGCCATAGCCTCATTGAATTTTTTATACCTAATGCAAATTTGGAACTAAGGCTTTTGACTCAGTGTAGTGTTTTTGTTTATGGAAGTCTGAAGTTTTGTGTGTATGTAAGTAGTTCCTACATCCAACTCAGTGCTTTGAATTTGCTCATTTTTTTAATTGTCCCAGTTCAGTCAGTTTCAACTATGTACACCGTGACAATAACAAATGAAGTGGTTACTGATATGTTTTTCCTTTAAATCGAAAGAAGACGAAACTATTCGTTTGAATTGAATAACAGTACCAAATATAGAACTAAATAAAATACTTTAAAACCATGGTCCGATTTATCGAAAAAAAATGTTCGTCGCTGAAAATGTTCATCGTTGAAAATTTTTGGATTGATCGAAACATTTTCAACGACGAACATAACACTAAATTATAGGACAAATGTTCATCGTTGAAAGTTCGTCTTAGAAAATGTTCGTCGTTGAAAAATTTTCAACGACAAGCTTTGGTCTTTTAGAACGTTTTTATGTTCTAAACGACCAATGCTCGTCGTTGAAAAAATTTTCAACGGCGAACATTTCAGCGGATGTCTCGAGCTCTGTTCCAATGTTCGTCGTTGAAAATATTTCAACGACGAACATTTGTTTTTCAACGACGAACATTTTTTTCAACGACAAACATTTGTTTTTCAACGACGAACATTTTTTTTCAACGACAAACATTTGTTTTTTAACGACGAAAATTTTCAACGACGACCATTTGATTTTTCAACGACGAACATTTGGTTTTTCAACGACGAACAATTGTTTTTCGACGACGAACATTTGTCCTATAATTTAGTTTTATGCTCGTCGTTGAAAATGTTTCGATCAACCCAAAATTTTCAACGACGAACAATTTCAACGACGAACATTTTCAAGTTCAACGACGAACATATTGTTTCGATAAATCGGGCCCAGTACCTACTCGATGACTTCGAGACTCGAGAGTGAACACCATAACATACAGCAATCTTGGACTATCCGCTTGTAGGTCATTACTTTGACAAATAGGTATTGAAGGTGAATAGGTAATGGCTATCGAATAAATTAGCTGTCAACTATACGCGTCGATTGCTATGATTTACTATGGCAGTTCACGTCACGTTGCAGCATATCACTAATTTATTTGATATGAAATTTGCGGGTTTGAATGAACAGGCGATGCACGACTACCTTCAAACAAAGAAACTAAGAAAATTTCATTCGATTTGGCTCAAGAATCTCCGATGTGGCCTTCACTCTGGTGGCCGTTGTGGACTCTCTTCTGCTGGAAAAATGAAAAAATTAAAGAAAAAGCGTAAAGAAAAGAAAAGTAAAGGGAGAGGATAAGAGAAGAAAAGAAAAGAAAAGATAAAAAGAAAAAGGGAAAAGAGAATAAAGTGGACGACGGATATTTGAAACATCAACCGGAAATCTGCCACAACTACCTATACAACGGAAGATGATGAAAAGACAATAAAGGAAAGTTTGATCTTGAAGTGGAGTCAAGCAAAAAAGAGAAAAAGAAAAAGGAAATGAGAAAAAAGAGAAAGAGAAAGAGAAAAAGAGAAAGAGAAAGAGAAAGAGAAAAAGAAAGAGAAAAAGAGAAAGAGAAAAAGAGAAAGAAAAAAAGAGAATGAAGCAAAAGATTGCAGAGGAAAATAAGAAAGAAGACCCGAGCTATGGCGTTGGCGGAAGAGGAACAGCAACGACTGTATGAACTGAAAGAGGTGAAAGAAAAGTTTTGGAGGAACAAAGAAAACTAAAGGAAGCTGATCGCGAAAGGCGACTTGCAAAATCGGATGCTAATCCTAAGGAAGAGCAGGAAAGAGCGGAGGCCGGCAGACTAGAACGGCAATGCTCAAAAAGCTAACAGATGAAAAGGAAAAGAGCGTGCGGAGAAAAGTGGTAAGGAAGGAAAATAAAAAAGAAGACAAGAGTGAATGCTGAATGACAAGTTACACAAGCTACAAAAGAGGATTCTCAGATTAGTATTTCCTTGGATGTGAGCTAGAAGATCGGTCTTGCGATGGCGATGCTGTGGATGCTGTTTCTTGGACTTTACACTAGAACCAGTGGGTACGTTTATATCTGCTCAGGGCTCTCAGGATGACGAAGGTGCACAGTCTACAGGGACGGACGGACGGACGGAGACAAAGGAGCCAAAGACAAAAAGAATTTCGTCGAATACATCTTTATGATCACAAATCCACAAATCGACAACGCAGTGTCAGTGCGTATGAAGACAGAAACCAATGTCATTAAGAGTCTGATAGTTTGTAAACGGCTTACAACTTTCGCCAAGCACCGGTTACAACCACACCTGGAATAAAGACATTGTTGAAGTACCATGTGCCAGTAGCAGCCAATAAAGGTAGTATCTTTACAAAGACATGCCAGGTATGACAAGCGAAATTGGACTTAAATAAAACTTAAAATATTAAACTTCTGGTTGACTTGCGACTGTACCCCGTACTGTACTTGCGACATGCGGGATCGGAAGTAAGCGATCAAAACTTGCCCTTAATTTAAACCTTAAAATCAAAACGAACAACAGGATCACATTATATCCTGTAATTCTTAAATTATAAAATTTTTATAGGACATTCCCTCCGTGAGGGGCTAACACCCGTAGCCTGGTTTAGCAGCTCATGGAGGAAGAGGTGAATCTGTGCATTATCACGTGCTCGTCCACCTTATGGGCAAAACAAAAAAAAAAAAAAAAAACTAATTTATTTTTTAGAAAATTATTTCCACACTGTTACGTTAACCGCTAAGTGGATGAGCAAGTGAACATAACGTTTTTTATAGGCTATTGATTGAACAATCAAAATCCTTTTTATAAAAAAAATCAAAGCGATTTACTTATCACAGCCATATGGGCTATAATTGGCTTTGCTTGACATATCAGTTTTTCAATTTGTTTCTCTGGCCTTAATTCGTGACACTGACAATTAGTTAGCTGAAAATGGAAAGCCCATAAACCCGCTTTGAAAATGTGACTGTCTAGTTTCTCTTCCTCACTAACCCACCTTGCTTGATAGTATGTGATAGCTGTTGTAGTGCCAGTCAGTCGTATGCCTTTTCCAGTATTATATTTGGTCTGCTGCGCCAGTCTAATTTTGCTGGAAAGCGCAACTGGCTGCTACTTGCTGGGATCCAATCTTAGTGGGCTTTGTAAGCGCTCTGAACCAGACAACGGGCGGCTGGTAAGAAACATTTACTTTCTACTCTTTTGCGATGATTGTGAATGGTTGAAGTTCCACAAGACTACAGACTTGCTTCGCTTTACCTAAACCACTATATATTAACTACATACCAGATACCACTACTCATGCAGCAGAATAGCTTGTTAGGTCACGAATTGTACGTGAGTTATGCAGTTACAACAAGAAGAGCGCGCATGAATGACATATCATCAGATGTGATAGAGTGATGGCCATTACGAACAAACTGGAAATAGAAAACAAGCCAAAACATTTTTTAAGGGGGTAGTGTCGCGAAAGCAGTTTTGCTCATAAGGTTGCAAAAAGAGATCTTTTTGCTTTGAACTTGTACGTTCACTGAGAAACTAGTCCAATGCTATACTGTGTTAAATAAGTACTGCCAGACAGTAGACTACCAATATCTACCAATATCTTGAACCAATCACCGATTGTAAGCCAGACATCACACAATAAGGACATGAAAATTAAAAAAATTCAGCCAGATATCAGATTGGCCAGCTTGTGAAGCACACATAAGGTGTCGACGCACGGTTTTTTGCCACAAATAAGAAAAAAGAAAAATGAAGCTTCGTTTTTTTTTATTTTAAAATAAGCGTCTAAATTTTTCACAATTTATCATTATTGCTGTGAGTACTTCACTGTTTACGCACAGTTTCACAGTTCAAATAGGTATTACTCCGCAACCACTCAAGCAATTTGCACTACATTTTGTGTGCATAAACTACAACATATGTCCTTTTAGTCTATGTAAACAAACTAAACAAATAAGTTGATAATTGTGACGAAAAAATTGAATGTGAATAGGTTTTTAAAACGTCATTTTTCCGACTTTGCGACCTCACTGCAAACAGTATACTGCATCAATTTTGATGAAACTTGGCGAAAATACTTGCCTTAACATATATTTTCAAAATATATAAAGAACGATGTCGTATCTTTTTCCTGTTGTGCCACAGCACAACAGGTCTCTAATTTTGATTTCTGGCGGAATATACTGGGCTTGTAGTGCAATGTACGTCTGTGCGTTAGTTTGCTTTGCATATTAGAGCTACTGCGCAAGCGTCACATCATTGTCTAGTGCAAAAGTTACACTGTAAGCTGGAAAAATGTCAATGTGCGTTTGTTTAGTTCATGTGTGTCACATAGTGCGCGTGTGTCACATTGCTGATAGTACCAACATTTGACCAGGTAATTTTGTTGGCAGCATCTTACATATGTTTCCTACGAACTGTAGTCATTTTTGGTCATGAAAGAATGAATACACTTGTCACTCATCAAAACAACCCATTCCTACATAATTTGTTGTAAGATAATTAAAACTACTTCCAGTTTTTCCTGTCGCTACCACAGTAGCGACAGGACCTTACATTTGATTTGCCCTAGCGAATTACACGTGTTACGTGTAATCGCTTGGACAAAATTGTGGGTGTGTTCGTGTGTAAACTTACCGTTATGTGTGATCGTGTTTTGTGTGTAAGCTGGCCCAGGCGGCCAGCTATCCAACTTTTGTTGTTGTTGCTGTTGGTGTTAGTTTCGTGGGTTAGTGTAGGCCCAAAAATAGCAACTTCAGTGTTTTTTATTTAATTTTGGTGTTTTTTTATTTCCAAAGCACCCGACATTTTTTGGTTCAAAAACTATGGGATGGATTCAAGTAATTTTAAGTTGGTTTCGGTAGCTTATAAAACAGGTAAAAAACAGGTAGCTTATAAAACAGGCAAAGTTCTACCCAAAACTAATAAGTAAAATACAGCAGCTCAAAAATATTGAAAAACAACTAGTACTTCCCCCCCACCTAGAATTTGCCAACTACCCACGTATAAGTTCCACCATGTAGCGTTACGAGCAAAAATAGTTAAAAGGGCTATGTTCTACGTGCGGCAATCCAATAAATGATGCCTGATTTAGGCTGTTTTTACCAGAATTTAACCGTTAGGTCTAAACCTGTCAGAAAAGTGCCACACATTTCTGTGCTGTGAATTGCCAAAAAATTCCCAATATAAGACTTATGACTTATGTAATTAAAATAACTAACCCAAAAAAAGTTTAAAAAAATTCCCAAAGATGTTTTGGGTCTGTATTCACCGATTTTTGCATGTTTATGGGTTATTGCGAGTTGTAAAATTTTATTATTCTTGCATTGAATGGCATGACAAAAAGTTTACAGTTGGTTACTGGTGGATACTTCGTTACCAAAATAGCGAAGCTTTGCCCTAAAGAATCAAGTAAATTGCAAGACTGGATCTTCCTACAGGACAGTCTATTCATACTAACAGCCCTATGTCTCTTCAACCGACAAACTTACAAAATAATCACGCCACGGTCTGAACTTCTACACTATTAGTGTCGATTATTTAGCAATTTGGTCAGCTGAACGGACATACGGCTATAGGCATAAATCGGCCCTAATGCCAGAAAACCATTCCGAGCATTAAAAATATAGTGGGTAGCGACAGGTTTAACTTCCTTTGAAGCGAATTCTTCCAAGTGATTTAGCTTCTACCGAATATGATTTGCACTCAAAATTACTGATACTGGTGCAGACCGCAAGGCTGGTCGTGGCCATGGATAAGAACTCCATAAATTTTGCATGAAATTGCTGCTTGTTGCATAAACAACTTATTTTAAGATTGCATAAAAGGGCATTGAACTTTTGCATACACATTTTATTTACAATAAGGCCCGGTTCACACAGACGTACTTTTTACTTTTTACTTTTGGGCCAAAAGTAAAAATTTCATTTCATACAGAACGTACTTTTTACTTTTTACTTTTGGCCAAAAGTAAAAGTAGAAACGCGTTCTACTTTTTACTTTTTACTTTTGCAATCTAGCCAATCAGAATGCTCAAACAGAAGCTCCGCCTATAGAGCGTCAGTGTCATTGGTTGGATTTGCTTTTTGACATACAAGTGCGCCAAAGTCAGCCAATTGAATGCGATATTCCTTAAGTAAAAAGTAAGCCTGTGTGAACACTTTTGCAAAAGTAAAAAGTATAAAGTAAAAAGTAAAAAGTATAAAGGCAAAAGTAAAAAGTAAAAAGTAAGTCTGTGTGAACCGGGCCTAAATTAATTATCTGCTGCACAACAGGTTTTAGCTGACCTGCTGGTCAGCTTACTTGAACATAATTCTTAATACTTACTGAAGGTTTTGCCGCAGGTTGGGCTTGTTCTAATAATGTTTTATAGTTACGCAAAGTCGACTGCTTTCGCGACACTACCCCCTTAACTCAGCAACCAGGCAACAAACTTGAAAATTTCGCAATTGGATAGTTTCATTTTATCCTAGGGTTGGCAAACATCCTAATTACTTCTTCAAGTTATTTTTGATCCGGTTCATTTATGGATATGAAAACTTTATAATAAAAATAATCTCGACTTTGCCACATTCAAGGTAAAAGGGACGGCCCTTTACGGTATTGAGACAGCTTAGGCATCAGCCTAGTAGCTCAAATGGTAGAGCACTGGTTTGTAGAAATGAGTTATTACTGGTTAGAATCCACTTTGGGTCATTCCGCTGCTATGTAATATTGTCTTGGTTTCAGTAACAATCCCGCCTATCTTTCTTGACATAAGTACAATTCGCGCACACCATTTCAATTAATTAGGTACCTATTATCTACGTTATATTAACTGGCATGAGCGATTGCTTGAGGAATAGTTTTCACTGCTTGTATTTTTAGTGTCCTGCGTGCGGGCCGTACAAAGCAGGTCGATGTTTCGCTTCCAATCTGTGTTGTGACCCGGTGTTTGGCTGCCTCATGTCAGACCACCTGGTGGAATGCCAAAAGGAGCTCTCAGCACAGGACACCTGCGAACACGGACCACTTGGACCTGAGTGCTCCCAAGGCCACTGTGTCGCGGATACGTTGTGTTGCAATCATGGTAAGGTTAGGTTGCCCTCAAGAACTACATAGATATTTCCACTTCCTGTGAACGTTCGCTTTAGCACATCGCTTCACTAATTGTGGCTCAATTTTTTGAAAGTTTAGGTTTAGGAAAGTTTAGGTTGGGCTTAGAAAGCGATTAGTTATAGAATGCTTTGCCATTTACTCTCATATATATTGTGAATTTTTCACAGGGACAAGAAGGACGTGCAATGTAGCAGGCATAAGGTTATCTAGTCAAATGCTATTTGTTCATTCTACGATAAGAAGAAATTTTGAAAATCCCTAAAAGTATATAAATAGCGAACTGTTTCGTTCAAACCATTCTTTAATCAGTGAAGCACTCTCCGGCTTTATAGGCACAAATGCAAGCTCATAAATCGCCAACCGTTTGCTGACTAAAGCCCAATTTATACTTTTCCTTATGCTTGTTCCTGTCGTTATATCGTAGGTATAAATGAGTTAGGAATAAAAGGACAATAAAAAGCTAGTTTTTACTTTTTAACGTCGAATCATGATTTCAGCTGGCTGCATGTTCGACAAAAGTTGTCGACAGAATCAAAATGGGACGTTTGAAGTAAAACCGGCACACATGGAACAAAACCACCAGCTCTCGCGCGACCATTCCGACACTGTTGGCCAGGTGGAGACGCGCAGAGGTCGAGTTTTGGGACAGAGCCGCTTTCCGACAAGATTTGAGACAAAATTCAAGGGAAATGACTTTTATCCTTACAGATCTCTCACAAGATTCTGAAGCTTTTTGTCTGATACTGTACTTATCTACACATCAACAAAACTCCTATTATATAACTTAGTAATTAGTATGCTACTGCTTAATAATTTTTCAATAAATTTTGTATAATCTAGTTTTTGCGACTCAATGTTTTTGCGTGTGGAAATGGAACCAGTCTGAGTCCTGCCTGAGTGGTATACATAAAATATAATCAAAAATTCAAGAATTTCACTTGTCACTGTCTCAGTTACATAGCATTAGAGATGGGATCGGTTCCACTGGAACCGGATGGAACCGGAACCGAACCGGCAGCAATTTTGGAACCGGAACCGGAACCGGCATGGTGCCGGTTCCAACCGGTTCCATCATTTTTTCGGTGGCCATCAATGGTTTTATACAGTTCTGTCTGTCCTTTTTAGCTTTGCTACCGAACCTGCCATATATTTTATTATATTTTATATTTTATGTGCAGGCTTTTTATGATGCAGCTAACTTTGGTGACTAACTTCTCCTTCGTTTTTAAAAGATATCGACCTCATGGGATCAGTCCAAAGAAGCTACACTAAACGGTTCCCTGGTTTAGAAAGTCTGTCTTCCAAAGATCGACTGACAAGTGACAACTTGTGAGCTGGATTCTCTTGAACTGAGAAGTGATTTTTGATTTATGTGTTATTTATAAGATTGTTCATGGTTTAATTGATTTACCCATCGAATACATTTTTGAATACGCTCCCATTTGTAGTTTCCGTGGAGATCAATGTTTAAAAGTGAAGGGTGGATTTCACAAAGGTGGTTTTACTAAACCATGGTTTTACGTACGTTTTTATATGATTTGCGCATAATTTCATTACGAAATATCGAAAATATCTAGTTTAAATTTGAAGAACTTTAATTCTTGAGATAACCAACTAAAACTTAACTGAAAAGTTTTATCCCCCAAAATCGGTTGTTCAGAGCGCCACCTTACAATTGGAGGAAAGGCTAGATAATTTTGTGTGCGCGCTCACATGCGAAAGCAAATTTTTCGACAGAAAACTGTACAAAAGCGATTATATCGATCAGGTAATCAATCCTCTGTATACTTATATCTTGGAAATTCATGCCATTTTGTCAATTATAAAGTTATCAAAGCGTAAAAAACATATGTAAAATATAAAAATAGAAAAAATTACGTAAATCATCAATAAAAAAGTGGAACCGAATTTGGAACCGGGAACCGGCAATTTTCTAGAACCGGAACCGGTACCCTGGAACCGGAACCGGTAAAGTGGAACCGATCCCAGCTCTACATAGCATCCAATCCACGGCTGCGCCCATGAGAGCAGGGGCCGGTTTCATAAAACTACAATCCTACAATTGTAGCCTAGAATTGTGAAAATGCAGTGAAATTGGTTTCATCAAGCTAGCCACAATTGTGAAACTTCACAATTGTACGCTTACAATCCTACAATTGCACATCACAATTGTAGCCTGCACTTCGCCTGCTGCATGCATGAAATGTTCACTACAATCCTAGGATTGTAGATCACAATTGTTGGTTTCATAAACTTACAAATGTGACACGTGATGTTTGTCTAGAATTGTAGAATTACGTTCTATTTCAGCAGTTGAATTCATTCAATTTAGAATTCTACAATCCTAGGCTTGTAGCATGTCTACAATTGTAGCGACAAACTACAATTGTAGCCAAATGCGGTTTCATAAAACAATTGTGAAAATTTTACAATCCTACAATTGTGAATTTACAATTGTAGGACTTTAGCACACAATTCTAGCGTTTTACGTTACAAACCTACAATTCTACGCTGACTCTTACAGTTGTAGGCTACAATTCTACAATTGTGGACACTTTCAGCGTTTTTGCATATTAGTTTTTTTTTTTTGTCATATTTTTTTTGCATTTGCGTTTTTTGGGATGAACTTCTATGCGCTTATATAGTGCGCATATACTTTTTTCGTACAGTTGTTGATTTTTGTTGTTGTTATTTTTAACAATTACTGTTTTAATTGCATTTTTAGAGTATTTTTTGCTGTTTTTCTACAATTTTTTTGATAACCAATTTTATAATTTTTCTATACTGAAATATGCACGTATTTTGTAATTTATATTCCATATATACTGTTTTTTTACTATCTGAAAGGCACATTTTTTACATAACTAAACGGAATGGATTTCTTTTAGTCCAAGGTTTAGGAATGGAATGACATCGGACTAAACAAACTAAACTAGTTAAAGTAAATCAGGTACTTTATTTTAGTTCAAACCCATACCTAAACTTCTTTGCTTTAATCCTACAAAGAAATTGGTCCAATTCACACAACATATTTGGGGTTGGGGTGTTAAAAATTCCATTGTGTATGAGCAAATTTAAGCTTTTTAATTCGACAAACTCAGTTTTATATCTGCCAAAATTAAGTACTTTTTTAGTAGCATGACTTCTGCGACTACTTGCTGTACTCTTGATAGTATAAATCTATTTTTTATGTAACGGAATCCCAAGTTTCATTTTCTCAAGAGTGGTGCTCGTGCAACTATTTTTTTGTTAAAACTTTTATTATTAAAACTACTAATTCACTGTTGAAACTAAACTAAAACTATTATTCAACTTCCGTAAAACTAAAAAGTTTGGCGATTTTTCAGATTTCAAGGGTCAAAATTTTTTCGTTACTGCGCAGTTTGCAATGGATACGTGTGGGTAACCCGTGCTTCTAATGTTTCTACCCATACCCAACCAAACCCATAGGTACAATAAGGTACAAACTACGAAGTTACGAACGACCCATGTTTATTAATAAAATTGAATTTCAACTCGCTGAGCCACAGAACACTTGTTAAATAGCACTAAAATTTTGGTCAGAGAATTTTCCCCCCATATAATGGAAATTTTTCAACTGTACAATTACAAGTTTTTTACAAATAGGGACAAAAAAATTTAAATTTATTTCAATTATGATGAGCTTTTAATGAAGTTTAGGTATAAGTGAATAATTATTAAAAAATAAACATGAAGCGTAAAAAATGTCAATATGGCAAGCAATCAAATAGAACGAAACAGATATCGTGATTGCAAAATAATAAAACGGTGCCAAACGGAAAAATTGAAAAGCAAAACGTGGGCTGCTAATTAGAATTGTGAAAATTGTAGCACAATTTTACAATTCTAGTCAGCATAAAAATCTACAATTCTGTTTATGAAACCAACAATTGTAGCCACAATCCTAGGATTGTAGCAGCCTGAAAAGTCGCGCATCAATACATGCTGAGAGCACCTACAATTTTAGCGTTTATGAAACCGTTGTGAATCTACAATTGTAGGCTTTCACAATTCTAGGCGACTTGGTGAAACTGAAATTTTACAATTGTAGTCCACAATTGTAGGATTATAATATTATGAAACCGCTTTTGTATTTATTTAGTTAAAAACTAGTGTTGTGCGTTCTTTTTTTAACAATTTTTCAGTTTGAATAAGTTTATTTAATAACTTTTTAGATATGAAATAAATGTTGCGCAGATTTGTTGCCAAATTTTAGTGTAATTGCTTTACAACTGACTGCTACAATCCTACGATTGTAGCAAACAATTTTACAATTGTGTACTACAATCCTAGGATTGTGGAAGAACAATCCTAGGATTGTGATTACACAATTGTAGCATCACATAAAATACACAGCTGGTTTATGAAACCACTTTTTGCTAAAATTGTAATTTCTTCCTGCTGTCTCGCGCTTGCTACAATTGTAGGATTGTAGTTTTATGAAACCGGCCCCAGTTTGTATATCTACACAGAACAGTAGCTATATGGACAAATATAAATAGCTAACACCCACAACTGCGACAATCCCCTTTAATTACAGCCAGAGTCGTGGATTATAGGTAAAAGTGGACCATGGACATAGATAGCGTCCTGATTGATGCAACATTGGGGTGCAAAAAAACCTTGTCTCAAAATGTCAAAAGCGACTACATCTGGGCTTCTGGGGATGGGGTAGGGGCTTGGGCAGGCAGTAGTCAAGGCAGACGCCCCATACGGACCACTGTTAATGATTACAAACACTACTACATAGCTCACAAAACTTACAGGGTCTTTTCTGTTATTCCCCCACCAGTCTGGAAATTGGAAGTTACTGAACCGATTTGAATAATTTTTGCACCAATAAACTCCTCTTGACCTCAGGACACCAAAAATGCAAGTTTTAAAATATTTTAAATTTTTAAAAAAAATTTAAAAATTTAATACAAAATGCGGACTTTTTCATTTTCTGAGATGCGGAAAGTGTTCTAGACACAAATTTCGCGGTTTTGAATCGCTAAAACTTTAAAAATTTTCTAATTTAAATTTTTAAAATTAGTTTTTTTGAAGTCCATTGGTCAAGAGGAGTCCATTGGTGCAAAAGTTATTGAAATCGGCTAAATAATCTCGAAATTCCGGACTGGTGGGGGAATAACAGAAAAGAGCCAGCTTACATGCCCAATCCGAAATTTTAAAGCCGATCCAATCCGGAAAATTCAGCGAGCCGATCCGATCCCCGGATCGGTGGATTCTTTCCGATCCGGCGATCCGATCCACATCACTAATGACAACCTAGTGGAGGAGTGTCTCGCTCTTCTTTGAAAGTGAGACACATCCATGTTATGTACTCTTGCTACGTTATTAAGTCTCTATTCAGTAATAAATGACTGCATGATACACTTACACATCCATGACGAATATTTATTTACAAGAACAAACAAGTTATAGACATAACAGTTAAAACTAAGTGGGTGGATTTCACAAAGGTGGTTTAACTAAACAATGGTTTTACGTACGTTTTCATATGATTTGCACATAATTTCGTTACGAAATATAGCCTGATTCGTTACGAATTTCCTGGATTTTCTTAAACCATGGTTTTAGCTTAGCTGAAATTGCAGCAAAACAGAGACCTGCTGTGCTGCAGGTTTTAAATTTCAACTGCGCTAAAACCATGGTTTAAGAAAAGCGACGAAATTCGTAACGAATCAGGCGATATTTCGTAATGAAATTATGTGCAAATCATATAAATGCGTACGTAAAACCATGGTTTAGTTAAACCACTTTTGTGAAATCCACCCAGTAAGTTTAAATAGTAAAATAAATTTTAGCTTTTCTTCGTGGGAACAACTCGGCATCTATAACAAGCAACAATACCACATGAAGGCGGCTGTTGGGCGGCCGACCCCGAGAAGCAGGGATGCAGCAACCCATAGTATTCGTTTTCGTGTAATTTATTTTTGATGGGGGCCCCCACGATAACTTTTGCTCCCTACCTTGGTGACCCTCTGACCCGACAGGGGCCCGGGACACGTCCATGTAACCCCCGAGAAGCTTCAAAGTTGAGTATCCAAGGGTTGGGTCCTTATGAGGTTAGAAAAAAATTTCTCTTGGATTTCACTGGAATATTTTGTGCAAAGCATCATGATGGTCTTAGGGGCAAGTGGCCCTGAACGTGAAGTGGTGGGCCACTTTCTCGGCGGCCTGATCTCTACTACGGTGGCTACAGTAAAGTAATCTACCGAAAATGACGGGTATTCTGCTGAGAAGAGAGGGTCCGCTGTGCAGAATAGAGGGTCCTTTGCTTTAGAATAGTGTTATCTGCCTCTCTGTCTGGAATAATGGGTCCCTTAAAGGTCGGCAACCCGTTGTGGCTTATTGGCGATTTTTCCACTTTAACTAGTTAATTTTAGTCCGCAGCTGCGTGTTCTATGCTGCACTGATTCATACTCTTTCAGACAACAAAACACTGCGTACATTTGAATAAATGGTAGCATTATAACTGTCTAAATTTTGGTGAAGAAGCAAATACACACGAACAGATTAATTGCACAACAACAGCTTTTTTATAATGCAAAAACAAGTACAACGTCAAGTCATTAATCTACTGTATTTGTTAAACAACACGCCACCCTTTGGACCCTCCTCCAATCCTGATACAGTTAACCCGCAATAAGTGACGAAAAAGTTAGTTTCTGAAGTATTCTGAGGTTTTACATCTAACGGGATCAAAATTTTGAGATGACCTCTCCAACCAAACTTTGGTGACCCTCCCCTTTGATCGACCAAAATTACTCTAAATTGCGCTAAATTTTTTAAAAATACTTTTTTAGAATACATCAGTAGCTTAAAATTGTATTATTAATAAATAAGCCAGTGTTATTCTCAGGGTTTTTTTTAAAATCGGCACTGCGTAAATACTGCGTATTTTTATTTTTGACTGCGTATTTTCAGGAACGATTGCGTATTTTTCCAAAACTACTATATAATTGGTTAAAAACATAGCCAACGCATTTCGACGGTGTGTCAAGCAATTCTAGTACAATACATTCAGCTGGAGTTAACGTCAAAAAGCGAGTTTTGGTCACATCCAGAAAAAAATTTAGGGAGGGAATGACTTTTCGATTTTTTCTAATAGTGAAAATACGCCTTTTAGCGATTTCAACACTTATAAAACGCCTTACAAACGCAAGATCACTAAACCACAAACTTGCAGGGGTCTGGGGGAGGCAGCTCGCAGAATAAAAATGGGCTATTTTTCCCATTTTTAGGCCAAATTTGGTGAACTGGAGACGTATCTGAAACTTTTTCCATGCAAGTGCAGTATAATGTACTCGTTTCAACATGCATAGGCTTTGAGGAAAGATAATAACAAGGAATATTAATCCACAGAGTCGCAGGGGTCTGGGGGCGGCAGCCCCCAGAAAAAAATGTGGGAAAATTTATTATTTTTAGGCCAAATTTGGTCAATTGGAGACGCATCGGAAAAAATTTGCGGCTAAGCTTGATTTACTGCCGCTTGGTGGGCGCATGAAAGCTGCGTAAATTCTGCGTATTTTTATTTTTGACTGCGTAAATTTAAGGTTCACTGCGTAAATACGCAGTATTTTACGCAAAAAACCCATGGTTATTCTATTTAAATCAATTTAACCGTACCCTAATAACCCTTGACCACTCCATCGGTGCGGCACAAGCCTGAGTCGAACCGGATGACATTGCCGGATAACTGTCACATTAATTGGTGCCTGAAATAAAACAAGTGAATTCAAGAAAAGAATGATAAATACATTAGCAGACATAAATCAAAAAGCGTCAAAATATGGAAAAGAGCGGTTCATCCAGAAAACTTTATAGACATATTATGAGATCATTATTTTTCGTTAAACTGAGCAGACACTGAATTGGTTTCATTGATTTGCTGCAACCCTCTTGTATGCATAATATATATACATCGCAACAGCACTGCATACTCAAGGCTTAACCATATAGTGCAGTTGCTGTGGAGCAGTCTCAGTCCCCAGAAAACTTTTTGGAAAATTTACACATTTTCGGTGCAGATCAGACCTGACTCTGTGGTTTTACTCGTCCTCTGCTGGCTGTTCTATGTTTGTTTTTCATTTTTTTGTGTTTTTAAATGGTGTTCTAAAGAGTATAATTTGGAATAAAAAACTCTAACACATGCACACACACACACAAAACGCTGGCACTACGTTAACCAATGTGTATTCTTAAATAGAACATTTTTAAAAAAACGAAGAGTATAACCTAAACTTGTATAATATAAAACGTTTATACACACCAAAATTTGTCATACTTACCTGAATGCTGTTTTGAACGACTTCAGCCACCTGTGAGAGCGAACTGAAATTATCCGCACACAAAGATCCAAACTGTATAACTAAGTCATCTTGTTTTAAACCCTGAAATACATGCAAAATAAAAATTGACTGGAAGCGCGTTCACACTTATATTCTACTTTACCTGAAAAATGTCTACTACGTTTTTTCAAAACAACATATACGTATAGACAAAAGCTTGTCCAAATATTAACTATATTAAAATAAAGCCATGATATATCTTAGCTCTTACAAATTTGCGTAATTTGGCACAGAAACATACTAATATAGACTTTAACACAATATAGTCAGTGGTCAATTGTCACACGTTTTTGGTCATTTTTTTGGTTTTTGGTCACACAAAAATATTTCTCCCAGAGCTTTTGTGAGGATAAAATTTACTAACCGCTTCAGCAGCCGGGGAACCAGGGGTGACTTCATCAATAGACAAAAAGGGTGTATTGCTGGTTCGGTAAGCCGTAGACTGAGGCACAGCGTTTGTCACAGGATTACTGGGAATGTGCGCTGCTGCTGCATGAAGGGCATGTATATTTTCCTCGATCTCTTTCATCAAATCTTTCAAATCATTTTTCAAACCTATAATTTATACGTATGTATATAAAATATATTACGGTAAAAATGCCACCATGGCATCACGATTGGGTAGAATAGGATGTCAGTGTTCTAAAGCGGAAAAATGCAATGGAGCTACCTCAAATGAAGGAACAAGTTTGGTGTCATTGAATAAGAGATGCAGCTTGTTCAAGCTTAAAATATGTATTACAACAAGAGCTGTAAAGAATAGGGTCAAGTGAAAAGCCAAATTAGCGCTTTCTGCACCCTATTTATATAATAATGGGGAACAATTAACAAATGAGACACAGTGGCTCCAGCCAAAGCATTTCCTTAGTTAAGATCCAGCTGCTCTAGCTATATATCAATATTATCAGTTATAAGCTGCATATATGAAGTCATCTTAGGGCCTTTTTCTAAAATGGACTTAACTGGACTTGACTTAACTGGACTTAAACCAGCGGACTTAAGTGGACTTAAACGCATTCCAAAAATACCGGATTTAAGTGGACTTAATTAAGTCCGCTGCAAGTTTAAGTCCAGTTAAGTCGGACTTAAGTGGACTTAAATTTGGAGCGGACTTAATTAAGTCCACTTAAGTCCAGTATTTTTGGAACGCAGACTTAATTAAGTCCGACTCGATTAAGTCCGACTTAATCAAGTCCGATTTCATTCCTAAAATAACTTCGGCTTTTAAGACTTTGTGTGGATTACGAGTTTACGTTTATAACTTTTGACTAGTTTTACCGTTCTGCATGTGTAATACGTCATTCGAAAGCTCACAAATTTCGCTTTTCAGCCATATAAATGTTAAAATTCTTCATGCTTTTATTTTTTAAAATTACATCCTGAACATCTTTAAAAAGTTGTGACAACTGTATTGTACCATTCTAAAACAAAAATTTTCGTTTAAGGCTGGTGTATGCCCGCGTTTGAGGGCTATTTCTGTGTTCAATATGGTCTTGTGGTTCGTCATTGGCCTCAGATTTGATTTAGACTTGCGAAGTCTTCGATACTGTTCTTAACCTGCGATTAATTCATATGTAATTTCACTCATGCATCTTTGGGACAGTTCGCAAGCACT
>JASANF010001850.1:0-11863 GCA_030248245.1 Trissonchulus sp. WLG1_4 | reverse complement strand
TATGAACCAGGCTTTAAGCTTAACGTTTTTTTTTAATTTGCTTTGACACAAAGCGACAGGCTCATGGAAAAGGACAAGTATCAACCGGGCTTGAAAGGTCCATGTATTTAAACAGAAACTCGTCTAAAACTTACGGCCTGCATACGTCTGTGCCAAATACACGACACAAAACAAGCCAATTTGCTGTTGGACAATTATAGTCGTTATCATCAAGTGCACACCTTGTCAAATTCATCGATGGCCACAATGCCCCGATCAGCCAAGACCATGGCGCCGGCCTCCAGTCTGCGATCGCCCGTGTCCGGGTCATGGGTTACGGCTGCCGTCAGACCCACGCCCGACGAACCACGACCCGTTGTGGCGATGGCACGCGGGGCCGTGTGGAGAACGTACCTGCAACATAATAAACTTTTGCTGCGTGTTATTGTGTGTGTGTGTGTGTGTGTGTAAATGTTCAGAATGGAAGCAACCACATATGGACGTAAAAGCAGAAAGCTTGTCACGTTGGATCCTAAGGGCATCTTTACCTTTCCACAGGCAGATGCTTCACTCCCTCAAAGAATGTTGAGGGGAAGGCCCACTGAGCCAAAATCGGCGGCTAACGACGCTAAATTGAAGGGTCATCAAGCCAAAGTAGGCAGAAAGGTTGCTCTGCAGTCTACACCTCCACCCCAAGATTTGAGGTTGTAGGACTTAGCCCCCCTTCTTTGAATTATCGGGGCGAGCCCTACTACTTGCTTCTATGTAAAAAGTGCCCTGAAACTCAATATTTGCCCCTGCTGGCTGTAATTCTCCATAAATAAGCAAGCAGCCAAAAAATAGCTTAAAAATTACAAAACATAACAGACAGACAGACAATTTTTATCTCTTAGTCACAGTCACTCACAACACACCGCTATCACCAGTAATCACGTTCTGCATGTCCGTTCCATCACAATGTCCACTTCTAGTCAAACTCACCTAAGCAACTGGGACTTGGCAACGGATGGATCTCCGATGAGTAGAATATTGATGTCTCCTCTGAGTCGAGTACCGTTGGGCAATAGTTTCTCGGTGCCGCCCAACAGCAGACATAGAATGGCCTGTTTCACATACTCGTGACCGTGAATAGACGGCGCCAACGACCGAGCCAATAGTTCAAACACGTTCTGCAATAAATAACATACAGTCATTTTATACAGCATAGAGCCAGTTTGGATCTATGGTCCGAATAAAGCAGGTATATACATGTTTTAAAACATTTTTATGGTTCATTTTTGCCATGACAAAAAAGATTTTCAAAATTTTAAAAAAAATTAGCTTAGAAAACTAAGAAAAACAAAGAAAAACTTTGAAAACAACTAGCTCTCGTGCTCTTTCTGAGGAACACAGCTACGGTATACCAATAGTAATTTGAGAACAATTCGCATCCACCTCCGTCTTCACAACAAACAAGACAAAAATGAACCAAAACTGTAAAAATAACGCCATTAAACCAAATCCTACACGATGATTTGAAATCTTTCTAATGGCCTTCACTTCATCAGCTGTGGGATTGGCGGACGCTATCTCTTTGGACAACAGCTGAATGTTATTGGCGATAAGTACAGTCCGGAACGTGCCCGCTGTAAACCCGCCCTGTTTCGACGGCAAACAGCGGTATATGCCAATGATACGTACTCGATCACCGGGTTTGCACCTGCAAATATTATAATACGTGCCAAAAGCACAAGACAACATTTAATGTTAAAAAGAAGTATTAACGATCAAAGTGAAAATTATGCTGGGTCAAGAGGGAAAAGAAAGAAAATTGTAAATGCAGTGTGTTACCAGAAGCTATCAAGAACAGAATATTTAAAGATCAACAAGCTGATCAAATACAGCAGAATGAGAATAAGAGCTAATTTTTTATCCTGATCATGAAGTAAAGCAGAATTTTCAAGTTAAGAGCCGAATTAAGCCAGTCACCTGTCCACCAAATCATTATCAATAACCACGTCAGCGGATCGTGGCAGTTGGCCGGCGGGAGCACTCTCTGGCATTTCCTGGATGCTCATCACCTGGTGATTCTTGTATGTGCACAGGCCGTATTCGGTTTCCAGTGGATTTTTGTTTTCATCCTAAATTTGGACAAATTCATTTTCAAATCATGTTTATTCCCCGTATTTTTTAATACGAGGTAAATACCCAGCAGAAGTATATACTTCTGACAGTCAGGCAGGAAACTTCACTCCGCTAACAGCCCGGACAGTTTTATGAATAAGTGTTCGTCTCATCATTCGCGATCTCCCATGCTGTGGGCCACAGTTGGTACGAAGAAACATGGGACAATTTAATAACAAATTCAACCGAGCCATTTGAAGCAGCCATAATATCAGACATTTAACAGACATCAGACATCAGACAGTTAACAGTGTCAATCAATACATGCCTGTGTAAATTACAGAACAATTTGGGATAAACATTTGCTACCGAAGCTCCCTGCACGCGTATTGCTGCACATGTTCGAACAACGAAGACGTGGAAAACTAAGAAAAATAAAAAAAACCGAAACGCACTGTAGTAGGATAAACGTTCACGGAAGGAAAAGCCTCGGGTGTGGTGAGATCGGTGTATTTTCGTTCGAGCATTTTCTTGGTCGCATGGCAGTAATGAACACTTCGCACAACTTTGGGTCGAACCACTGAGCCTAAAATTACCACAAACAAAGTTATAGCTAATGGAAAAGATAATTTGAATAAAAGCTACAAATCAAAGGTTAAATAACAAAAGGTTTGGCATACGATAAAACACTGACAAACGTTCACCGTACACTAATGTTCGCTTGGCATGGGAAGTAAAAATTTTATCTCTGTGGCTTGCAATATTCACAAAGTCAATAAAGTTCGAGTTAACCTACGTAGCGATCGACCGGAGGCTCCGGCTCCGGCCGGATTGAACCTCCGGCTCCGGCTCCGGCAAAAAAGTGATTGGCAAAAAGTTCAAATTTATGAAAAAATCACAAAGTTAACGAAACGTTTAGTCTTTTACAGTACTTATATTACTGCCAGTTGTAATGGACGTGACTACCCATCTCTACCGTTATGTATTTTTACGTCTTCAATTGACTAAACTCGGCCTAAAAATCAAACGTTTTTCACACTTTTTTCCAGGGGCTGCCGCTCCCAGACCCCCATAGGCTTGTAACTACGTGACTGTGATTTGAACTTTACTTTTAGCTCTGATGTTTTCGGCCAATCAAATTTAGTACAATGTTTGCATGTGTTGTTATTTCGCAAATTTTTGTGTTAAAATAGCAAAAAAGTTCATTTTTACCCATTACACAAAATCGAAAAGTCATTTCCCCCAAAGTTCTTTCCTGGCTACGCGACTGATATATATGCCTAAATTACAGGGGTCGGGGGGCCGGTAATCCCCGGAAGCTAGAGACATTTACGGCATTGTATCTTTGACAAAGTGCAATCTTTTCCAAATTTTTCTACTGTTTGGGGGTATATACGCTTCTTGACAATTTTGCAAGGTTTGACTAAAAGGGGGAGGTACAGACGGACACCCTGAACAACCCCTTCCCTCTGACTCCTGACTACGCCCTGGGCATCGCAGTCAAAATGCCATACTGGTCAATTTGATCAAATTTTTGACTTTTTATCAATGTTGACGAAATTTTTTTGTGAAATCACCCAAAACCGGGACCAGTCAGTGGCCTATTACTGGTCGTACATATGTAAAGCCAATGTACAGAAATGTGGCGTGGTTGTTGAAAAATTGAAAACTGTTGTTTCGAAAAAAATTTAAATGAAAAAAATGAAAAATTTCACACAATTGTCAACATTTTTTACTAATTGACATTTTTTTGTAAAACACTGCCTCCGGCTCCGGCTCCGGCTCCGGCATTTTATATCCGGCTCCGGCAAAATTTTACCTCCGGTCGTTCGCTACCTACGAGTCTACGAATTTGTTCTAAACCAGTACCTAGAAGTAACGTGCACAAAATCTAGCAAACAGCTTCGCACGATTTCAGTCTAAACGCAGACGAGCAGTCAATAAAAATTGTCAAATTGATTAATTCAGTAAGCTTTATTACTTAAACTAAAAAACACAGAACCTAACCGAGCTCCATTAGTGACTTTCTAACCGAACGTACATTTTGTGACAATGCCTTCGCAGCAAACAATATTGCCAATAAAACGTGACTTCAAAGTTCTAGGAGTTACCAGTCGGGCTCCAAAGCTAAAAGACAACACCACAGGTTCACCTATGTAACAAATATACAAGATACAACATATACAAGAACGATTAAAAAATAAAACTTCCATAGTCCGAAATAGAAAGATTCCAAAATGAACACGAGATTTCTGATCAGAGAAATCGAGCTGCAAAAGTCTCGTACATTGAGGTGTTGTAAAAATGTAAATGAAATAAAGCTCGGTACTGTAGTAAAGGAGATACTCGGTAAAACAAAATCGGTAGGCCAATTGCCAGGCCTTCTGCCACACAAAAAAAACACTAACACTACTCTAATTCGAAACCATTCTTACCTGCCCTCTAAGCCAATATAAAATTCTTCGTGTTGCTTTGCGTATTCTACGTCCAGATTAGTAATCACTTCGAGCAAAGCTTTTTGGAAGGCAGACAATTCCCGAAATCCGCCATCTATCAAGCTGAAATCAAACTCTAACAGCAAATTTCATAAAAATTCATAAAATCAGATACAATATACATAAAGCAAAATTGAGCCAAGGTATATATACGGACTGGCGTCTGGCAAAGTTTTTATAAAATGGTCTCTTAAAAATTGGCAAATTATTCAAATTTATATATGCGCTTTTAACCCAAATTCTGCCCAAAGCAGGGTTTTTTGAGCAAAATACGGGGCAAATGCTCAGGATTTTGAAATTTTGTTTACCAAAATTTAAATTCTGCTCAGCGCTCTCAATGATCCCCCTTTGGAATTTATGGTCAGGCTGGAAAAAATTTCCGACAGGTCTCTAATGGACCAAATTTTGCCTAAGACTGCCGCCCGCAGACCCCTGCAACTCCATGGCTTTGGCTTCGTATTCCTTGTTTTCATCTTTCACTATGCATGCGTACTTTGTCCTGCTACGTTGCTACGACAAACTTTGTGGTTTAGTGATCTTGCACTTGTAAGGAAGGCGCTTTATAACTGTTAAAATTGCCAAAAAGTGCATTTTAACCCATTACAAAATCTAAAAGTGATATTTCCCCTGAAATTTTTTTCTTGGTTTGGTACGCCACTGCCCCACAATATATATACTCACGTAGTCACGTGTGAACCTCTGGTTACCTCTACAATCTACATGTACGTTATTGAAGTCAATGTGAAGACATACGCGGCGCATCTTTTGGGATTTTTCCTGCGCAAATCATTAATATTCACCACCAACCGGACAGCCTCATCTTCTATCATTCTGTGCACCTTATCATCGTAAATTTTGCTGTCATTCTAAATATACAACGAATACATATATATATATACTATATAGCACGTATGTAATATAAGGGTATATATTTTACGAATAATGAAAGGTAATAACTTGCTTCGCTTGAGCAGTGCAAACAATACTTTAAAAGCGAAAAAATACTTTCAAAATTTAAGACTGGAAATTTTAAAAAGGAATGAAAAATTCCATATCTCGTGCAATTGTCGCTCGCTGTGGCTGAACTTTGGTCAACAATAGCCGTCTGTCAACCAAGCACACAAACTGGATTAATTACTCTCATAATTTCACAGTTATTAGAAAAATCTGTTTTAAAAATTCATATCAGGGTTGGCGCGACAGCGCCCAACCCTAGAATATACAATATGGGTTCCAGTTATGCCTCCAGGGATTTGCCAAAGCGGTATTCAGTATTCACTAAGCCCTATATATAAGGTGATATTTCCAGTTATGACAAATAAAACTATATATATATATATATATATATATATATATATATATATATACATATATATATATATATATATATATATATATCAGAAAATATAAGCAACGAACAATGCCCACAAACCCCATCATCCAGGAAATCTAAATATTCATTTTGAATTTCTCGCCAGCGTTCTTCTTCGTCTGGATCAATCATATTCGAACTTCGAGTCAACGTCAAAGACCAAAGTGTAAATACAAATGAATATATGTATATATAATTCACGAATGAATTCATTCATGTATGAGGGGAATGGGGGAAATCGCTAGCCACAACCAAGATTACAGCCAATTAAATGTTGTTTACATTATATGCTGTGCTCAGATTGCAGCTTCGATGTCACTTTCAATGCCACTACTAGACGCCTAGACGGAACGAAAAAATGTACGAAAATTGTACGAAGGGTAAGGTCCACAAAATTTGGTCAAAAATCTATACAAATAAAAATGGCATTATTTTGAAAATTATTAAATATTTGACACAATTAAGGGTGTTTGGTCGACCAGGGAGGAGAGAGTCCCCAAAATTTCGGCGGAGAGACGCCATCAAAAATTTGGCCAAAGTTGTGTCAATGGGGCTGGGTCAGAGCCTCACAAGGGCGTTTTCCAAATTTTCCAATTTTTGACTTTATTTTATTTCTTTCATTCTTTCATTTGCTTTTTTTCACTTTGCACTTGCTTTCATTTTGCAATTTTTCTGAGTTACCGATAGATTATTATAGTTATAGATTTCTGAGTTACCTTTTGTTTCCTCTATATATACTTCTAAAACTAAAAAATCGCCAGTAGGCCACAACGGGTTGCCGACCGGTAAGGGACCCTCTATTCTAGGCAGCCTTTAAGGGACCCTCTATTCTAGGCAGAAGACCCTCTATTCTAGGTAGAGGACCCTCTATTCTACGCAGAGGACACTCTATTCTAGGCAGACGACCCTCTATTCTAGGTAGAGGACCCTCTATTCTAAGCAGAGGACCCTCTATTCTAGGTAGAGGACCCTCTATTTTAGGTAGAGGACCCTCTATTTCTAGCAGAAAACCCTCTAAAGGCAGAGAACCTAGTGTTCGAAGCAGAAAATCATCCATTCTCGGTAAAGAACCCTGTACTAAGCGGAAGACCCTCTATTCTAGGCGGAGAACCCTCTATTCTAGTCAGAGGACCCTCTATTCTAGTCAGAGGACTCTCCATTCTAGGCAGAGGACCGTCTATTATAGGCAAAAGATCGTCTATTTTCGGTAAAAAACCTGATATTTATGTTCAGGGACCCAAATTACTCACAAAAACCCCAAAATTTCAATTTCGAAAATTTGAACCCTTAGATGGGGGGTACCCTGAGTGGGTCCTAGGGGGTCCAGGAAGGTCCTAGGCATACATGTACACGGGGTCTCAGTTTGGGGGGGGCTTGTCCCGAAATTTTCGACATCTTAGGGGGGGCTTGTCCCGATATTTTGTCCAAAAAACGCGAAAATTTCCAATTTTTCCCTAAAAATGGGAAATTTTTGTGAAATTCCGAAGTTTTTAGCGATGTTTTCGATTTTTTGGTCATTTTTGAAGCATTTTACGGCGATCAGAAGCGATTTTGGGTTTTCAGAGAGGGGGGCTTGTCCCGACTGGTCAAATCTGAGGGGGGGCTTGTCCCGGAATTTCAAATCTGGGGGGGGCTTGCCCCCCCCCCCCCAGACCCCCCCCATGTACATCTGTGGTCCTAGGCAAAAACGAACCTTGGATTCGTGTTCATGGGCTCAAATTACGCTTAAAAACATAAAAATCTCAATTTCGAAAATTTTACCCCTGAGGGCCCCCTAGGGAGAAGGGGTACCTTGAGCCGGCCGTATGGGGGTCCAGGGAGGTTCTACGCAAAAATAAACCTTGGATTCGTGTTCAGGGGCACAAATTACCCCTAAAAACACCAAAATCTCAATTTCGAAAATTTGACCCGTTAGGACCCCCTAGGAGGGGGGTACCCTGAGGGGGTTATAGGAGTACCCAGGAAGCTCCTAGACAAAAATTGACTCCAGATTCGTGTTCAGGGCTCCAAATTACCCCTAAAAACACCAAAATCTCAAATTCGAAAATTTGACCCCCGAGGACCCCCTACGGGGGGTACCCTAAGGGGGTCATAGGGGGGTCCAGGGGGGTCCTGGGTAAAAAATAACCCCAGATTCGTGTTCAGGGGCCCAAATTACCCCTAAAAACACCAAAATCTCAAATTCGAAAATTTGACCCCCGAGGACCCCCTAGGGGGGGTACTTTAAGGGGGTCATAGGGGGGTCCAAGGTAAAAAATAACCCCAGATTCGTGTTCAGGGGCCCAAACTACCCCTAGAGACGAGGTTTTGTCCAAATCCCTGACAAAAAATTTTTCAAGTTCACAAGGGTCCCCCCTTGTGTACCATCATTTTCGGGGGTCACGTGACCCGGCCCCCCGTGGGGTCAGGGGGTCACCAAGGTGGGGGGCACAACTACTCACAGGGGGGGTTCCCCCACCAAAGTTTGGGACCAATCCCCCCAGTAACTTCAGAGAAAAACGAGTAACAAACTTTTGCTAACAGGAAAAAAAAAAAAAAAAAAAAAACAACATCAGGAATATGAATACAATGGGTTGCACCCCTGCTTCGCGGGGGGTCGGCAACCCAAAAATAGTGAAAAACGTTATCGTTTGCCAGTGAATGCAGATTGCAGACTGTCCAAAAATTGTGAAGGAAAAAACTCTATTCCGGGGAAAAAACCTACTCAGAGAGAACACAGAAAAAACCTAGAAAAAAACCCAGGGGCCGTATTCTCAAAATTACCTGCTGGTAAAGTTAGGCTAACTTTACCCACAGGTAAGGTGAAGGTAACACAGGAAAACCAAGAGTGTGAAAAATATCCAAAAAGAGTGAGAAATTTTTATATTTTCTCACTGGATTCTTACGTGTGAATATAGTGAGAAAAACGTGAAAAAATTTCTCACTTGTTTTCGACGTTTTTCAGATGCTCAGTGTGTTTCTCACCGGAATCTCACGTGCGAAACCAGTGAGAAAAATTTCTCACTCTTTTCACTCTTTATTCCTACTATTTTTTCATACCAAAAACTAGTAAGAAAACGGTTCGAACATATTCTCACTCAATTCTCACTGGTTTTCAACTCTTTTCCGACGTCTAAAACCAGTGAAAAAATAGTGAGAAAATTTTCTCACTCTTTTCTCACTGTTTTCTCACTCTCTCAATACTTTTGTCAACGTCGGAAACCAGTGATAAACCAGTGAGAAAATTTCTCACTCTTTTTCAGCGTCCGAAAACAGTGAGAAAAAAGTGAGAAAATTTTCTCACTCTTTTCACACTGTTTTCTCACTCTCTCAATACTTTTGTCTGCGTCGGAAACCAGTGATAAACCAGTGAGAAAATTTCTCACTTTTTTCCAACGTCCGAAAACAGTGCGAAATGAGTGAGAAATTTTCTTCCTCGTTTTGCACTGTTGATACACCTATTTCCCACTGTTTTTTTCACTGGTTTAGCATAGCCCTCTTTTCTAGCAGTTTTTTTCTAACTTTTCTACATGTCTGAAACCATTGAGAAACAATTCAGAATTTTCGTGTGTTTCACCAAAATCTTGGTCATTCTTGGTAAGTTTGTTAATTGTCTTATATATAGCTCATTTTTTCAGATTATTTATTATTTTCTAGACCTTTGATTAAGTTAGTGCACTAGAAAAGGGGAACTCAGCTCCGCGGGTATATATACACACCACACAGTATTAACATTAGTTTAGAAGGTCGTGCATATGTAATATTTAGCGTATATAATATCGCCAATATATGAGTACAGTATGTATTCTCAAATACTACAGCATCGATATACATTGATAGCAATACGCCCATTTACACACAATAAAATGCAATCGGCAAACCACAAAAAATGAGATCCATAAGGTATATATTCATAAATTTAGTGAGAATACAGCAAAAACCTAAAAGGAGGGCGACAGGAGGGTGAAGAAAGAGTGAAAAGGGTGAGAAATGAGTGAGAATTTGTTCAGCGCAGTATAGCTGAAGTGAGAAAACAGTGATAAAAGAGTGAGAAAACAGTGTGAAAAGAGTGAGAAAACAGTGTGAAAAGAGTGAGAAATGAGTGAGAATTTGTTCAGCGCAGTATAGCTGGAGTGAGAAAACAGTGATAAAATAGTAAGAAAACAGTGTGAAAAGAGTGTGAAAAGAGTGAGAAATGAGTGAGAATTTGTTCAGCGCAGTATAGCTGGAGTGAGAAAACAGTGACAAAAGAGTGAGAAAACAGTGTGAAAAGAGTGAGAAAAGAATGGGAATTTGCTCAGCGCTGTCCAGCGGGAGTGAGAAAACAGTGTGAAAACAGTGATAAAAGAGTACAAATAGAGTGAGAATCGAGTCCGAAAAGAGTGAGAATTTGCTTCTGGCTAAATTTCTCACTGGTTTCGGATGCGTACGAAAAGAGTGAGAAAAAGTCAGAATTTAGTGATAAAAAGTGTGAAACGAGTGAGAAACGAGTGCAACTTTGCTCTCCGAATCGAGTGAAATTTTTCTCACTCTTTTTGCACCCTTTTTGGATGCGCCTTTTTCTTCCTGTGTAAAGTTAATTCTGTGGGTAAAGATAAAGTTAAAATTGAAAACAAGGTTAACGTTGACGGTTGAGGTTAAAAATTTGCACAATACATTAACTTTAGCTGCGAAACAAGATACAGCACTCTTCAGGACCGAATCTTAAGGGTAACCTTAGCTATCACATTGGCTATAACACAGGAAAACCAGTGAATCTGAATAATCTGTAAATTTTTTTCTATTACAGATTTTTTAGATGTTTTTCACCCTTTCCATTCAGAGACTTTTCACATACTTTCAGAGGAATTTCAGATAAATTTCAGAGAAATTAAGGTGAAATTCAGAGAATTTCACCCAGAATTCAAAGACTCTGAATTTTATCTGAAAAAAATGTCACTGGCTTTTCAGATAAATTTCAGATATTTCTTACAGGAGTTTCAGAGATAATTCACATGATTTTCACATCTGTAAAAAGTAGGTAAATTTTATCTGAAATTCGTGTAAAAAGTATCTGAAATTTATCTGAAAAGCCAGTGACATTTTTTTCAGATAAAATTCAGAGCCTCTGAATTCTGGGTCAAATTCTCTGAATTTCCCCTGAATTTATCTGAAATTTGTCTGAAATTCCTCTGAAAGTCTGCAAAATGTCTCTGAATGGAAAGGGTAAAAAACATCTGAAAAATCTGTAACCGAAAAAAATTTACAGAAAATTCAGATCCCTGGTTTTCCCGTGTAAGCATTGTTCGAGAATACGACTTTACCTGTGGGTAAAGTTAGCCTAACTTTACCTGCAGGTAATTTTGAGAATACGGCCCCAGGAAAAACCTAGAAAAAACCCTGAAAAAACCCAGAAAAAAAACAGAAAATGAAGAAAAAAACAGAAAATAACCGGCAAAAATCCAAATCTCCAGAAAAAACTCGGAAAACACCGAGAAAAAACCCAAACATAAAAAACCACGAAGACCCAGAAAAAACCTAAAAAATACTCAGAAAAAAACCTAGAAAAACCCCAGAAAAGAAAATACCCAGAAGAAACCTAAAAAATACACAGAAAATGTATACCCAGAAAAAACCAAGAAACTGATCTCGGAAATCAGAAAAAAACCCAGAAAAATTCCAGAAAATATCCGGAAAACATCTAGAAAAAAACTGGAAAAATCCCAGAAAAACTAGAAAAAAAGCCAAAAGTAATTTTCTGGGCTTTTCCTAAAATAGAAAAAACCCAGAAACCATTTTGGTTTCTGAAGTTTTTCTGTTGATCTGTAACCCCCCTTTTGGCCAAATCGTAGGGAAATTTTAACAAGGGACCCCCCCCTTTGGTTTTTGTGGTTTTCTGAAAATAAGCGACGGCCCCTGTCAGTGGCGTAGCCAGGGGGGGCCGGGGGGCCAGGCA
>JASANF010001849.1:0-12269 GCA_030248245.1 Trissonchulus sp. WLG1_4 | reverse complement strand
GAAGTATGAACCAGAAAACACAAAAGTCGAAAACACAAAATACCAACACACAAAGACACGAAGTATAAACATCAAAAACACAAAAAAACAGTGATGAAAGCACAAAAGCACAAAAGCACAGAGTATGAACCGGAGAACACAAAACATAAAACACTAAGTGTGACCCGAGGAAGCACAAAACACACAGCACAAAAACACGAAAACACAAAACACGAAGTATGAACCGAGCTTTACAGTGTTGCACAGCATGCCTGCTGTCTCGCTTTCACTGTGCTGTTAGTTTACTGCTGGCTAGTGTTGCAGACTGACTGTGTGTTTGTGTGTGTGTGTGTGTGCGTTCACAGCGTGTCTGTCTCATTGTTTCCATTGCAGAATTCACATCATTGTTGGCGGAACATCTGGGCCCGATTTATCGAAGCAAAATGTTCGTCATCAGAAATGTTCGTCATCGAAAATGTTCGTCATCGAAAATTTTGGATTGATCGAAACATTTTCGATGACGAACATTTGCTTTTTCGATGACAAACATTTGCTTTTTCAACAGCGAGCTCGTCATCGAAAAAGCAAATGTTCGTCATCGAAAATGTTCGTCATCGAAAAAGCAAATGTTCGTCATCGAAAAAGCAAATGTTCGTCATCGAAAAAGCAAATGTTCGTCATCGAAAAAGCAAATGTTCGTCATCGAAAAAACAAATGTTCGTCATCGAAAAAGCAAATGCTCGTCATCGAAAAAGCAAATGTTCGTCATCGAAAAAACAAATGTTCGTCATCGAAAAAGCAAATGCTCGTCATTATTGAAAATTTTCTGCGTTCGAAATTAGATCAGTCGTTCTAAGTCTAAACATTCTGAATTAGAACATTTTCATTAAAGTTTAAATTCTCTAATAATAACTACTACTAACTACTTCCAATACTACTACTACTACTACCTAAGACTACCTAATATATACTACTAAAATTGAGGTACAATAAAGTATTGAATTTAGTGGTTCTGTCTGGTGTCAATGGATAGTGGCAAACTCTCAAAGTTGATTATTATTTTGTTTCAACTTTTCCGCAACATTAACTAAAGTTTTGAAAAACTTTACGTAAATCCTTTTGCCGAAAGAGAACTAATTTAATAGTTCAAAAAGCTGAAAAGCTGGTTATGATTTCACAGAGCTCGGTTCATATACTCGCCCTTGTCCTTATCATTTTGTCCTTGAGCAATTCCAAAATTAACTGGCCAAATAAGCCGATTTTTGGCATGAAAATATTTGACCTCAATTCCAGACCGAATACAAAATTCATCTAAAACGCTTCCGTTAATTCTTCACAGCAGCTGACCAAAATGTGCCCTAGTCCTTCTTGTCCCTCTGTGTTCTCAAGGACAAGTATGAACCGGTCTTAAAAATTAAGTACGCCTGAACCAAATGCTGAAACGGCCAGCCAACTCTCTTTGCAGTATGGTCGCAGATATCAGTTATTCATTTAACAGCTATTAGGGTGGATTCATACTTCAGTAGGGCATACGGACAAAGCCTGTATAATCCGTTTTTTAATTCTTACTTTTTAAGGCAAACGCGCATAGCTTCGGCCTAAGTTGCGATTCATATTTTTGAACAGTATGTCCGTTTGTCCTATGCCCGGGAGTTTTGGCTAAGTTGAATTGAAATTAACTTTGCCGGGCATATACGGACAAAGTGAAATAATGCGGTTTAGTATATATAGATGAACGGACATATGGCTGACGGGCAAAGTGGCAGATGGCTGTACGGGCGAAGGTATGAATTGAACGGCCATTCTGCCGTTCAGTTGGTCCCAATGTCCATACGGCAGTACGGTTATTTTAATAATTAATATTAAAAATTTGTATTAAAAATACTTTTAATTTCAATTATTTTATTATTATTATTAAAAATATAATAAATAATATAATAATATAATAAATTAATATTTTGCGCTGTTGTGCTATTTACATTAATATTTAATTAATCAGGGTAGGCGCGATAGCGCCTAACCCTAGAATAGGAACGACACTCCACATTGCAGAATTTCAAAATATTTTTCATATTTTTTTTAATAACTAAAAATTTATGCAAGCAAACTGGTTTTAATTTGGTGTGTGCACGTGCCTAGAGGAAGGGTACATGCTGGCCAAATTTCAGGCAAATCGGTTGGGTATTACTCGAGATATGAAAAATCGCCTTCCGCAAACTCGGATTTTTCCGTCTTTTTTTTCCTGGCGCCATAACTCAAGAAATCCTTATTGGTGAGGCACTTTTTTATGTTTTTTTCATTTGTTTTGGTCGGCAATAGTGTCATCATAAGGATTTTATTCTGAGCTTTTGCCGTTTTGGCTCTGCTGGGAGGGGGAAAAGCCCTTTTTTGGGCCTTGAAAAATGGCAAAGTCCAAAATTCAATGGCGCCAGCTTTTGAGAAGTCACGCAAACAGCCTAAGTCTGATCTCTTGTATGTATGGTAGTGTAGTAGGGTTGTAGTGCGTCTTCCCTTTAATTAATATATATTATATAATTTAATATATTAATTATTAACCCAAAATAATGACAAATACGACAAGGCCAATTGTGTACTGTTAGTGGCTTTGTGGAAATAAGTAGGTAGTGCAGCATACACATGCGCGACTATCACTTTTTAGAATGTAATCATACAATATACAATCCAAGTGTCAGCTTTCCTGTCGTCAAGTAAAATTGCTGCAGCGGAAAAAGAAATAGGATTATTATAATTGTCACCAAGGGCAGCAGTGTAGGTAGAATAGAAATGTTGGCTAATCTACAGCGGAAAAATGCTAATAAGCTTGTCAAACACCCGGGACAAGTTTTGCAGCCGAATAGAGAAACTCAGCTTGCTAAATAAAGCGGACAAGAGTTGCGTCAGAATAGCAGTCGCCCTGCGACACGTTAGTGCTTTCTGCACCCTATTCGCGCGAATTCATCAGCCATTATCATCAACTGCCTGTTGCCGGAAAAGTGCCGTATACTTTATTGGTTCTTGATGTTATTTTCTAGGCAGGCTATCTATGTCCAGAAGAAATAATTGTTCATCCATAATATAATAATCAATCGATTGCCATTCATTTTTATAGTTACGTATGTAAATGTAGTTTAAGCTTATATAAATTCTGCAGTTATTTGTATAAACTAGAGTTATACGGTTGTATTGTAACATTTTATGATTCGTAATTCGTTTTGAATATTAGTCGTTAATGTCTATATAATAATATATATAATTTTAAGTTGAAATACGCCATTACTCATTTGTAATTTTTAGGAAAGATGTCTATATACAAAACAAAAATAGATTGCGCATGGAGAAATTTAAATGAAATAGGTACCTGTATATATCTGCAGAGTATAACTTTATAATCTATATATACGCCTGACTTAAGTCCTGAGTGCTAGTAAGTGTCGAAAATGTTTTTCCTAATTATTCGTGCGAATAGGGTGCCGAAAGCACTAACGTGTCGCAGGGCGACTGCTATTCTGACGCAACTCTTGTCCGCTTTATTTAGCAAGCTGAGTTTCTCTATTCGGCTGCAAAACTTGTCCCGGGTGTTTGACAAGCTTATTAGCATTTTTCCGCTGTAGATCAGCCAACTTTCCTATTCTACCTACGCTGCTGCCCTTGGTGAAAGGGCATTTTTATAATAATAATAAATAAGGTTGGCTATTTATATTTATATTAAAATTACTGCCAGCTGCTTATGTACCTATAGATGTTCGCAGTTGAAAATTTCAACGGAGGTACCGAGCTCCGTTGAAATGTTCGTCACCGAAAAAATTTTCGATGACGAGCTTTTGTCATTTAGAACATAATAATGTTCTAAAAGACCAAAGCTCGTCATCGAAAAATTTCTCGATGACGAACATTTTCGATGACGAACTTTCGATGACGAACATTTGTCTTTTGATAAATCA
The DNA here is from genome assembly GCA_030248245.1 of Trissonchulus sp. WLG1_4. Taxonomy (NCBI): domain Eukaryota; kingdom Metazoa; phylum Nematoda; class Enoplea; order Enoplida; family Ironidae; genus Trissonchulus; species Trissonchulus sp. WLG1_4. The sequence goes on along the minus strand of JASANF010001849.1, from coordinate 8,349 downwards.
CCGTTGAAAAAACAAATGTTCATCATCGAAAATGTTTCCATCAATCCAAAATTTTCGATGACGAACATTTTCGATGACGAACATTTGTCTTTTCAATAATGAACATATATTTTCGATGACGAACATTTGGTTTTTCGATGACGAACATTTGGTTTTGCGATGACGAACATTTTTGATGACGAACATTTGTTTTTTCGATGACGAACATTTTTGATGACGAACATTTCGATGACCAACATTTTCGATGACGAACTTTTGATGACGAACATTTTCGATGACGAACATTTTGTTTCGATAAATCGGGCCCTGATGGAATTCTCAGTGTTGCGAAACCCAATGCGGTAATGCCTCATGAAAAGTTGATATGGATGGATGCAGCGCTTTCAGAATCGCTTCAAAAGTGTAGTGTCTGTTCATATCAGCTTAATCTCTGGTAGTCTTGAGATTAAACGGATTTTTAAGACTAAGATGTAGGATTGGAGCCCCAACCTCCTGGATCCTGTCCACGGGTTGGCCTGGTTTAGTAGTACCGTCTGATCCGACCCTATTCCCGAAAGGTAAAAATTTCTAAATATGTCTCGCTTGTCTAACACCATACCTACATCTAGGCTGACAGCTATAACTTCTCACCTCACGTCGCACGCATTTTGAAACTGCACTTTACACTTTGGCAGCTTGTGATTAGGGTTGTTTCAATTATGGAATTATTTTCAATTTCAATACCATTATCAATTTTTTGCCCAAATAATTTCAATTTCAATACCATTATCAATTTTTTGCCCAATTATTTTCAATTTCAATACCATTATCAATTTTTTGCCCAAATATTTTTAATTTTAATACCATTTCAATTTTTTTCTCGAAATATTTTCAATTCAATTTCAATTTTGCAAATATTTTCAATTTCAATTATTTTTCAATTTTTTTAGCGTAACTGCTGAGGCTTTTTTAATAAGTAATATTATAATAACTGTTTCTCTATAAACACAAAAATGCGCGAAATTACACGCACCGCGCACGCACCACGGCACTTAATACTCAAAAGTTATACCAACGATCGCCGAATCGCCGATCCAAAATTTCACAGCCGATTCGATCTGGCCATCTAACCTTACTTAATCAGCGATCCGATTCGATCCACATCACTAGTTATTAGTGATTTTTTTAAATTTTGATTTTTTATTTTTATTTTTATTTTAAATTATTGACCTGACTTATTTGTAAAGAAGAAAAACAGTTGATTTCGCTGATGCAAAAATTTTTACTCAAAATAGTCAACATCAGTTTATCTGAGCTGACAAACGAACTTGAGATGGTCCTTTTCTTAACAAAGTTTTCGGGAAATTTTGATTGGATGCACCTGATTCAAAATTTTTCCGGATACGCAAGCGTGACCGAAACATTATTTTTGTCATTGGTTGCACAAACATCAAGCTTCATTTTGATACGTTTTTCATACGTCAATGTGTCACGTGGCCCGAGATCTAGCAATCAAATTTTCAGTTATTCATAATTGCGACTTGATCATAAATGGCTCTTTGCCCCTACAATAACAAAAGTTCAAGCTGATAATAAAGAGACGTACGCTCAATTGAAAATAATACTTGAAATTAGACAACTTCAATATCACTTACGTTTCAATCATGGCTGTTCACCGACACATGCTACATGCACAAAAAGGCATACAGACAAGACTTCGTTCCAGCATCAGACATGCTGTGAAGTCAACCAGCCCAGCATAATTGATATTGAAATTGAAAGTATAGTTTCAATTTCAATTTCAATTAAAATATTTTCAATTTCAATACCATTATCAATTTTTGACCAAATTATTTTCAATTTCAATACCATTATCAATTTTTAGGCTAATTATTTTCAATTTCAATATCAATTAATAATTGATATTGAAATTGAAATTGAAAGTGGGTTTCAATGATTAAATAAAATAATTGAAACAACCCTACTTGTGATTATTTTAAGCTGCGCGACAGGCTTTGCCGAAGTGGTTGGACTTAGATGGCAGCAGGCTGCAATATTTAATGATTGCATTTCGCACCATACTTTCACTTGTTGTTATAATATATCACAAGTGGTGTGTCTACACAAGTGTAAATGACAATTTTCCGTTTAAGATTTTACGGTGCAAAATCACGACTTACAGCACGGATGAAAGTCATGAATTTACATTGCCCACGACTGAATGGGACCTACAACTACAATAGCCTACCCCTGACCCATCTACCCTAATCTTGGTTGTTGGTCGGTGCTATACATTTTCCGAGTTAGGGGTCTTTATTTAATCCCTAAATTTGGCAAGTCCTTCTGACGTGTGGTCAATGTTGTGTATTAACCACATTAAGCTGCTTAAAAAATACGTTTGCTACTAAATAATAGCCCCGCCCATTTGTACATAAGCTTCAATTTGATTAAAATGATTTAACAAGCACGCTTACCATCAGCGTGCAGAGTTGAATCTGTTAGGCTTAATTTTAAAAAAAGCTGCGAGCTAAAAGTTAAGCCCTTTTTTTTAATCGGGAGGTCTGGAACTAGAATTTTTAAGCATCATTTTTTAACTATTTAGTCGGACTAAAAATTACTTGTTTATTACGGTAATGGAATATGCTTTAAACACTCTGGTGCGCCATTATTCTACTACCAGAATTATAACAATATATTTCGGCCGTAATGAGTGCATTTGGCAATGTTCGCTTAATTTACCTACACCTTGAATATGGTATTGTGAGACAGATAACTATAAACATACAAAAAACTTGTCAAATAGTTAATGAAGCTTATCAATTACAACTTTAGCAGTAGCTAAATTATTTTGATTATTTATCTGCTAACAACAACTATCACTCATGAGTTGAAGCTAATATTTGCATCTGTGATTTATAATCTTGTAATACTGTTGTAAGTACTAGTGATGTGAATCGGATCGGATCGGTCCGAAGTTTTGATGCCGATCCGATCCGGATGCTAGATTGGCGATTCGATCCGATCCGATCCGATCCAGGCCCAGATCGGCCGATCCGATGCGATCCGCCGATCCGATCCGATTCAAAATTGCGTAACATCGACGAAAGCTAAAAAATCTCATTTTTTGTAGAAATATTGTTAAGTACTTTTTATATATAAAACTTTATTTATATATATTGCTATGAAAATTTAATGAGTTTGTATATAGATGATAAGATGACATTTTTGCAATGAGAGCTAATTAGTCAATCCCACGACAAAAATTTTAATCATTTGGAAATGGAACTGTCTTGAAAATTTTGGGCGACTACCGCAGGTCGCGGATAACAACGGGTTGGGTTGGGTTGGACAGGAAAATTTGAGCCGTAGGTCAACCCTTGGGTACCCACTTCTGGCTGCGCGGGTCGCTGCATTTTGTCAAACCGACGAATTCAGAAAACTTTTTCACGTATTCAATCCAATCTGGGTACATAAATTTGGGTACCATGCGGTTAAAGTAGGTAGTAATGTGAACAATGTACAGCTGTACACTGTGCAAATTGTGCAGGGGTATCAGTTAAAAACGATCGATCATCAGGTACGGTATCTTAAAATGGTGGGTCAAGTTGGAAGTGGGTCGACTTTGACGGCGCGAGTTGGATCTTGGATCGTGGGTTACCCACAAAGTGTCAAACCGCGTGTTTGATTGGGTCGCGGGTCGTAAATTTTGATCCGCGTCGATTCTGTCTGTAACGAATACTGCCAGTCTCTTATGTTAACGAAAACAATGTTGCAAGATTTAGTATGTGTCTTCACTCAATTACAATGATTAGAAACATTTCCACTGATGTATGCATAAAACGCTTCCGCTATTATAAAGCCAATATTTTGCTAATTCGAGTAGTAGTTATACTTGTGCGTTTGATTGATCGCTCAAAAAGTTTTTGAAATTGTCAAATTTTTGTCAAATTACGAAATTTTGTGGTCAAGACTCAAATTTTATACGACCGATTCGGATCGCCGATCCGAAATTTTGAAGCCGATCCGATCCGGCGATCCGATCCACATCATTAGTAAGTACCAATTGCTTTTGTTAAAGAAGATTGTTCTGTGATCCAAAATGAAGCAAAGCGATCGAGTCTAAATTGAACTGAGATGAAGACAATTTTGTTTGCTAACTGACCAGTGTAGTGACTTTATTTTCATGTATCACCGACTGAATAACACCGTAGTACTGTGACAATACCCCCTGTTTGCAGCTAAGTAGAAACTAGGGACACCCCTCATCATCGGCTATAGCTTTTTGCAACCCCCCTGCAATCACTGTCGCTGTAGCCGCTAGACTGGACGAAAGTCGGGTAAAATGTAGCTATCGCCAAAATCGCCGCCGGTTTTAGCACAGGTATTCAGGTTTTGATACATGAAAATGTCCACAGTGTAGTGCCGACTTACCCTGCATTATAACAGTGTTTTTATTCCACTAGAAACAAAGCAAAAAACAAAAGCTATGCAGAAAATGCCAGTGTATGTCAATTAACTTTGTTTGTTTTTTTTTGTTTTGTTTTGTTTTGGTGTGGTTTATATATTTTGTTTTGTTTTGTTTGTGTGGTTTTATTTTTTTGTTTGTTTGTTTGGTGTGGGTTTATATTATTGATTTGTTTGTTTGGTGTGGTTTAATATTATTGATTTGTTTGGTTTGATGTGGGTTTCAATATTTTGATTTGATTTGGTTTGATGTGGGTTTCATATTTTGATTTGATTTGTTTGATGTTGTTTTTTGTTTGTGGGTTTTGATGTATCTTGTGTTGATATTGTATGTGATATTGTAGTATGTTCGGGATGTTCGAGGTGGTTTTGTTTTTTTTTTTTTTATTTTAGAGGGGGGGTTATATATTTGGAGAAATTATATAATTTGTCTGGTGTTATATATATTTATATTAAATTATTTTCATTTATTGTTTGTAGGGGGTAGGGGGGGGCCTTGGGGGTAGTCTTTGGTTAGGGTCTTGCGGGTGGGGTTGTGGGGATTGTTTTTTTTTTTGATTTTGAGCGGGCCTATACGCCATATTCGTTTCCTCTTTTTTTTTCCATAGCTACATATATAAATGGTAATTATATATAAGTTTGTGTTTTTTTCGTGTTTTTTTTCCGCTAATGCTTTTTTTTTTTTTATTTGTGTTTTTTTTTTGAGTTTTTTGTGTGCGGTTTTTTTTATTTTTGCTTTTTTTCGTGATTGTGTTGTGCAATTTTTGCGTTTCCATCACCCTAATTCTCATAGCCAGTTAAATATTGAAATGTTAAATTTCATTTTTCAATGCGAATGCAAACTACAGACTAACTAACTTAAAGTTTTCATCTAACTATGGGAATAAGAAAGACTTGCCCGTTACATATTTTTCCTTAATAACAGAAAGATAAGGACAAGGACAAATTGTTGACTATTTTGAAAAATTGGCAGAGGCGCTTAGGCTAACTTTATGCATACAATGTGAAAGTGGCGTTTGCCTTTTTCGCGCTAAAAATTGAATTGTCAGCTATTTTTGGTAGTTACTTATGGACAAAGCGATACGGACAAGAATAAGGACAAGCATGAATAGTGCTTTATGGGTCAACACATGCATAAAATAAGCTAGTTTTGCTTAATATTATTCATACAATTTCCATAGAAATAATAAAAAGCCAGCAAAGTTTGCAAAGTTACCCTAATTGTCACCTCTGATGCGTCAACACTAATGACATAGAATGACGGTAAAAGAACCGTTGCATTTTGTAAGTAAGTTTATTACTTGGGCAACATAAGTCTTGTTTGGTTCTGTGATCTAATCAAATTGGTTGTTTGCGTGTAAAACTATGTGTTTTGTGTAGGATAAAGCTAAACAACAATATTGTTTCTACCTTAGAACACCACTCGGGTAATTATCCGTGACGACACTAGTCATAAAAAGCCGTTTGTTACGACAATACAATATTGACAGCTTTGATTTATCATTTCGTCATAATGGGTTAAAATACGTATACTGGTGACCCTAAACGTTTGTTGTCTCGTTTGTACTTGGACTTCATGTGGAATTCATAGCAGACAGAGTTCGCAGTACTTCGCTAACACTCATTGGCCCGTATTCACATACTAAGTGTAACGCTTAAACTTAGTGTTTACACTTAGTGTTAGCGCTTATAAGCGCTAAGTGTTATTCACAAACTTGACCTTTTAACATGCTAACCATACTTAAGGTGGTAGTTTCGTATGTGCAGCTTTTTTTGATGAGCTGTTACTCGGTTGTCTTAGAAGCTATTTATTAGCGGTTTTTTGCATTTTAATGACCAAAAATGGTACCGTAAGCTCATATAATTGTTTTGTTGACAATTTTGACAGTTTATCCAAAAGACGCTGTGAAAATTGTCAAATTTTGCATTTTTTCATGTTTTTGCGCTATGTTTGATTATAGATAGAATATGACGTGATGAAGTTTAATTACAATTTAGTCTAAATTCACTGGTAGGTGTCTCAATACATGCATAGTTTCAGTTGGATAAGTTTCCAAATTGCTTCAGTACTTTAAATCTAAGCTTCAAAACATAACTTTTTTGAATGTCGTAAAACTTTATGGCTTGAGAAAACAAAAAGTACAATGCCTATCAATAATTGCAAAAAAAGGAATCTAGACATTTTAGTTTTCTTCATTTTGGTTTTTTTTTTTTTTTTTTGTTTTGCCCATAAGGTGGTCGAGCACGTGATAATGCACAGATTCACCTCTTCCTCCATGAGCTGCTAAACCAGGCTACGGGTGTTAGCCCCTCACGGAGGGAATGTCCTATAAAAATTTTATAATTTAAGAATTACAGGATATAATGTGATCCTGTTGTTCGTTTTGATTTTAAGGTTTAAATTAACGCAAGTTTTGATCGCTTACTTCCGATCCCGCATGTCGCAAGTACAGTACGGGGTACAGTCGCAAGTCAACCAGAAGTTTAATATTTTAAGTTTTATTTAAGTCCAATTTCGCTTGTCATACCTGGCATGTCTTTGTAAAGATACTACCTTTATTGGCTGCTACTGGCACATGTCAACAATGTCTTTATTCCAGGTGTGGTTGTAACCGGTGCTTGGCGAAAATTGTAAGCCGTTTACAAACTATCAGACTCTTAATGACATTGGTTTCTGTCTTCATACACACTGACACTACGTTGTCGATTTGTGGATTTGTGATCATAAAGATGTATTCGACGAAATTCTTTTTGTCTTTGGCTCCTTTGTCTCCGTCCGTCCGTCCGTCCCTGTAGACTGTGCACCTTCGTCATCCTGAGAGCCCTGAGCAGATGTAAACGTACCCACTGGTTCTAGTGTAAAGTCCAAGAACAGCATCCACAGCATCGCCATCGCAAGACCGATCTTCTAGCTCACATCCAAGGAAATACTAATCTGAGAATCCTCTTTTGTAGCTTGTGTAACTTGTCATTCAGCATTCACTCTTGTCTTCTTTTTTATTTTCCTTCCTTACCACTTTTCTCCGCACGCTCTTTTCCTTTTCATCTGTTAGCTTTTTGAGCATTGCCGTTCTAGTCTGCCGGCCTCCGCTCTTTCCTGCTCTTCCTTAGGATTAGCATCCGATTTTGCAAGTCGCCTTTCGCGATCAGCTTCCTTTAGTTTTCTTTGTTCCTCCAAAACTTTTCTTTCACCTCTTTCAGTTCATACAGTCGTTGCTGTTCCTCTTCCGCCAACGCCATAGCTCGGGTCTTCTTTCTTATTTTCCTCTGCAATCTTTTGCTTCATTCTCTTTTTTTCTTTCTCTTTTTCTCTTTCTCTTTTTCTCTTTCTTTTTCTCTTTCTCTTTCTCTTTCTCTTTTTCTCTTTCTCTTTCTCTTTTTTCTCATTTCCTTTTTCTTTTTCTCTTTTTTGCTTGATTCCACTTCATCAAGATCAAACTTTCCTTTATTGTCTTTTCATCATCTTCCGTTGTATAGGTAGTTGTGGCAGATTTCCGGTTGATGTTTCAAATATCCGTCGTCCACTTTATTCTCTTTTCCCTTTTTCTTTTTATCTTTTCTTTTCTTTTCTTCTCTTATCCTCTCCCTTTACTTTTCTTTTCTTTACGCTTTTTCTTTAATTTTTTCATTTTTCCAGCAGAAGAGAGTCCACAACGGCCACCAGAGTGAAGGCCACATCGGAGATTCTTGAGCCAAATCGAATCTTCATTTTGGTTAAATATTATGAATATAGACTGCACACATAATCAGCAAACTGACACTTTCGAGTACATGACATTTATTTTAGTATAATGAACTCGTATGCGTTGCCATGGCAACTATGGCAATAAATTCCACCACCATAGTCTAAAGTGACCTATTGTCTTCCATTATGACCGCTAATACACTCATGTTGAATAGAAAGAG
>JASANF010001848.1:0-10965 GCA_030248245.1 Trissonchulus sp. WLG1_4 | reverse complement strand
TATCAAAAAGCGCTATAGCGCAAATAGCGCATATAGCACCTTCGATATCGCATATAGCGCAAATAGCGCATATAGCATCCCCAAAAAGCGCTGTAGCGCAAATAGCGCATATAGCACCTTCGATAGCGCATATAGCGCAAATAGCGCATATAGCACCCCCGAAAAGCGCTATAGCGCAAATAGCGCATATAGCACCTTCGATAGCGCATATAGCGCAAATAGCGCATATAGCACCCCAAAAAAGCGCTATAGCGCAAATAGCTCATATAGCAAATTCCATAGCGCTTATAGCGCATATAGCGCATAAAAAAGCGCTATAGCACAAAAAGTGCTATTTCGATTTCGCTTACACGCGTTCGTTACCCCTGCTTGAATAACTCTTGTAGTACGGCCTCATTACTTGCAGCCTCCTCAGCAGCGTACCTGGAGGTGCCCGTTGTTGAGTTTTCGGATTGTCGCCGTCGTTGGTGACGGTATTTCTGGAACCAATACAAGTTTTGCGTAATTATACGAAACGGTATACCTTGGTCGCTCAGAATTATTTCATTTCCTTCGCAGTCGCCTCCTTTCAAATTTTTATGGAATGTCAAGGCCAAAGTATTATCATCTGAAATCCAGTTATTATTCCATTGGTGTCCTGTCAATGGCTTCCACGGCAAGAATTCACAGCGCTCGGCAGTATCTGGCGTCTACAACAAATAGGAGTTATCACTAAGCTGGCAGCTGCCAGACTGATATTTACAGTGGAAAACATCTCTAGCAGTACTTTTCACCTCCTGTAAATGGTGGCGTTTATAGACGTACGCTTTATGTAAAAAACAATTTGTAGCCTCGAACTTTTGCCAATAACAGCAGTGTTCACCCCCGCCTGGGTACCACCATTTTAGGATATTCTGTGTTTGCCACAGTCCACCTTCGTCAACCAGTGATCCTTCGTTGCATTTCTGCCATTCTTTTATGGCATAACATTCATCAGCGTCGATTTGTAAGTCTTCCTTGGTTTCTTTATTGAGGTGAATTTTCTTGATTTGACGAAAAAAAATATGTTTACAATTGTAATTAGCATTGATCGCACACATAAACTGCTAATTTCAAGCAAGCCCACACTGGCCTGGAAATAGATAGCACATCTTTTGTGAATTGCCAAGGATAAATTATTTTCGCACAATGAAAACTAAAGGCAAAAAATTGAAAAAATTACACCGTCCCAATATCGAACTGGGGACCTATGGTTTGATGTAACCATTATCACATACAAACCACACGTTAACCCACTGCGCCACCGGTGCTGCTGAAAGTCTTCGTTTGAAACGTCGTTAAATGGGTCGGTTACAGTGCTGATTTAATAAAATTGGTAAAAAAGTGAAGTTTTAAAATTTGAATCAATTTTGGTTAATAATTGTAAGTGTCTTAACAAACATAACTTGATCTATTCGCTGGTAAACTTAAATCGATCTATTATATTTATCATTTTGCTTAGGATAGTTTAGATCCTATTAATTATTATAATCACAAGTCTAGTGCGTCTCCTTTAGACTAGTTCGAGCAGATCAGATCAATTCAAGTTGAGTCTAGCTCATTTATTATTTTCTAAATTCAGAGAATTCAGTCCGAATGCAAGTATTAGCAATTTAATCACACATGGTGCACGCTGTATAGTCAACTCTTATTGCAAAGGTTTTCTGTTTTCATCACGTGCAAAATTTTTAACGTCATTTGTGAAGAAGTTGTCAGAACTGTTAAATGAGGGATAACATGAGGTTGCGACTTTACACAACCACAAAATACTTTCGATACAAGTGAGCCATTTCTGAGTAGTTACAGTTAAATATATCAGTTCCCAATTACAATTTGATAGATCAGTGGCAGTGCCAATGTAGATTTGACTGCCCAATTAAAGTTCTAAATTATGTAGCTGCTCACTATTCAGAAGCGGCTTATTTTTTTAATTTTAAATCATTTTCAAGTTTGTTGATTAACACTCTATTAAACACACGCTCAATCAAAATTTAAAGGGCGCGGACCACGCTATTCAACCGAAAAGTTATCTGCTATCGCTTGCGAGTCACCTTTGAAGGTGAAGGCTGCAGCTTCAAAAGCTGACCGCAGACACCTTTCAAGGTACCTACTCACTGTTTAAGCGGAGGCCTGTTGCATAAAATCAACGGTGATAGGTAAAATAGGCAATAGGTGCGATTGGTTCAACAGGCAATAGAGCCTATTGAACTGCGTTGCATAAAACACCTAATGTCAAAGGCCTAAATTCAACAGGTGCAGTAGGTGAAGTTCAATAGGCTGCACATGCACACACGTACACATCTAACGTTAAGTTTGCGTCATATTATTGGTTCTTTTGTGCTTAATACTGAACGTGTAGATGTTATATTTAATGTTTTTAGAAGTTTTACTATAAAAATGCTGTAATGTAGATACATTTTTGCAGGTGTCAGTTTGAGGCCTTTTGTAACTTGTAAAGAAACTATGTCTAAAACAGCATTTTTTAAAATCATATCACAAGCAACTTATAGCACTGCTTGTTGTGCTAAAAGTAATTTATATGCATGTGTAAAACCCACGTGCTGGTGCACTCGTACTCTTCACGCACCCGAGTTCCTGCACTCGGAGTTTCACAAAAATATGTGTATGAATTACTCGTAGCACGACAACCAGTGTTATCAGTGTTTGTGAAAAGTTCGGCCGGCCGGCCGGCCAGCCGGCCGGAGCGGCCAAATTTTTGGACGAAACCAATCAATCCGAATCCATAGTGTCATTTTGGAATAACTGAGTCTGCCGAATTGTTATACCGGCCCAATTTTGTCAGTCGGTTGAATCTGGCTGGCCGCCAGTGCTTTTAACCGGCCTGCCGGCCGGCCTAAAATTCCGGTTGGTCACAAACACTAGTGTTATGACCCAAACTTACAGGCTACAGCGCAGCTAGCACATTCATCAGGAAAGGTGTCAGTGTAATTTGAGCTGACGTTAGTAAGATGCAGGTAAATTGCGTTTTAAGATCGGAGGGAAGATTAGAGAAATTTGCGTGTGGGCGCTCACATGGGACATCACATTAGACTGCAGAAGACAGTACAAAAGCATCGGTCATTGGTCAAATTACATCGGTCAAGTAAGTATCTTCTGTATGACCTATATCTCATTTGAAATTAATGGTATTTTGTCAATTATAAAGTTGTCTCAGTGTAGAAAACATATGTAAAATATAAATACATGAAAAAAATTACGTAAATCATAAATAAAAAAGTGGAACCAAATTTGGAACCGGGAACCGGCAATTTTCTCGAGCCGGGAACCGGAACCGGTAAATTGGAACCGGTTTCATCTGTATTTAAGTGCATGCCGCACGGCGTATTTTGACAAAGCGACGAAATCGACTAAGGAAAAACCTGCTTCTTCTGAGATCCCATCTAGGTGAGGCTAGTAGCGATTGAAACAATGTACAAAAAATTTATTCACGCAACTTTTGGCTTTTTGCACACAAACATACCATTCACAGAACCGCGCTTTTTCCTGCCGCCGCCTCGGCGGCGACAGGTATTTATATTACTTTTTGCCAAAAACTTGGCAAAAAGCAACTTGGATAATTAATACGTGTTGGATACGTGTTAAAAATGTCGTATGTCGGGGGTTCTAATTTAAAAGCTGCTTGATATATGTAGAACTGTTAATCTTTTGTAGATTGGCATTAGGCTTATCACTGGCACGAAGATAAGTTGTTTTATTGTTTTTTAAATTTATACAATTTAGTTAGACATTGTGTACTTTTAAGGTGTGAGCCCCTCTTTACTCGAATTGAAATGCATAAATGTCAAAATATGTCAGTTTATGCTTTTGGAAAGATGATATTATTGAAAGGCCGATTGTATATATGTATCTTTTCAAGTTTTCCGATAAACAACTACTTCAGTAGCTGTTTATCGGAAACTACTGAAGACTACTTTTCATTTATTTCCGAAGGATGCTCAATCTGGAATGTTTAATTTTTGCTTTTTCTTTTTTCTGCTTACAAACCTTCAAAAAGGTGACAACTCCCCATCTCCAAATAACATCTTGGACAAGTCCGACCAACCTGAGTTTGCATAAACATCTATGGTTCAAAAGCCTAACGTTTGGGGCGGTGGTTTTTCAATTAAACCATCCGGGTTATGACCATTTAACTACCATTAAATTAACTATGCAGGCTAAATCAACAGAAACTAAAATCAAGAGCGTAAATCATACACAGGTGTGAGGGAGTGATGGGCCATAGGGGGCGTCCCGCCTCAAAAACATCGAGGGTTTTGTGGGGAGGATCTCAAATATTAAACGCAAATGTGTAGAAAAATGCCACTTTTTTGAAAATTCGGAGCATTCTTGGTTGATCAAGGAACGAGTTCCCTAAAATCAAGAGTACATAATAGGATTATGTACTCTTGCTAAAATGAACGAAAATATTCCCCCTGAATGTACGAATGAGTATGGTGTACCATGTAAAAGAACAAGCTCTTCTGCTGAGTGAGAAGTTGTTACATTGTGAGATTTGAGTGTCAATATTCCAAAGAAAATATCAAACGCGGCTATATTTTGCGGATAAAATGATTTTTAATTTCTAATTTCTGTACACATTTTCTGCTGAGTAGCTCCTAAGTCTTTCAAAACAGTAAAAATAGTGAAATGTAAACACGTTTTGAAGTGAAAAAACTATAGTCAAAGCTACTGTAATTTTATATAAAATGCAAGTCTCACCGAGATTTGAACTCGGGTCACTGAATTCCAAATCCAGAATGCTAACCATTGCACTATGAGACTTCTGAGAAGAAGCTGGTAATTTCGACTTATGTACAGTATCTTCAAGTATCATCAAAACTGTATCTTCAAGGGTTGGGGTTGGGTGACAAATCACGAATTGTTTCAAACAGAAGATTGTAAATTGTAGACAGTCAATTCAAAAAGTTCAATTTAGTTAATTATTAGTTTATTAACCTGCAACAAAAAACTTTTTATTGCACTCAGGCAAAACTTTTTGCATGTCGCTTTCGCTTATTGCTTCATTCAACGTGTATGTATTTGATCAGCTATATGCGAATTCATAGCAATCCGTATCCCAGTTGGCTCAAATGGTAGTATGCTGTGCATTTGCCGAGCATCTGGTTACGGATCAGAGTGGGGGAGGATCGATTCTGCCACCCATATTTTGTTTGCATTCTATAACAGCTCGTTCCAACTTACAAGCTCCGCCATGTTGTTCTTTGCGCAATGTGTGGCAGTGCGGCGAGGTACCTGCCCTTCTAGTGTTAAATAACACTAGAATTACGACCTACCCAGATTAACGTAGGACTTTGAAATTCTGAATATAGTATATACGCGGCCCCTGAGAGGGCCGCGTAAAAACCCGCTGATTTAACGCAGCTCAATGTTTGACAGTGTTGAAATGTTCATACATAATACTAGAATTGTGATGTAAGGTAGGCCACTCAGACTACTCAAATGGATTTGCGACAGCTGAGCATGGGCTCAGAAGCTCAAGTGGTAAAGCGCTGGTCTGCAGATTCAAGAATGGGTGGTTCCAATACCTCCTGTGTCATTTTGATGATTTTGTCTTTCAGTAACAATCCCCTTCCCTTTCTTGACAGAGATTCGTTACTGAATTTCATGAAGCTTACGAATTCAAAACATTTGTATACAACCAAATAATCCATGAGCTATCTCATAGCATTTTTTAGCGGCAGGGTTAAACTTAGTTTAAGTCCTGTTATATTAAAGGCATAAAAGTACTCTAAATATATGCATAAAACTGCTGCTTGCTCAACTTTTTCTAACCGTCGCAGCTTCAGCTTTTTGTCTCGGCTTAGTTATATACCCTTTCATTTCCAGAGTGGCCAATTGGCACACCAAATAATATATAAATTTTCATGCGGGGGCTATAAAACTTGACTTCATTATCATAGTCAAATAGTCATAGTAAATGTCAAATTGTATTTTCAGGAAGTGTAGACTTACTGCCACACATCAAAACCTATGGATCATTAAGCAATGTGCGAAATTGACTTTTTTATTGCAAAAGTAGTATTTCCTTTGTGGCCTCATTAACCCTTTCATTATTATATTGACAAATATGTCACACAGCTTTGCACTAAGTTTAGCATACAAAAAAGAGGCTAATTCTGGTTAAATCTTATAATAACAAATACGTCAATAAATTTTAAATGTTCCAACACAACAAATTGCAAAATTTGCACGGCTGGTTGCTAGCTTCGTTGCGCCAAGTTTGTCATAATGGAAGGCTACATATTTGTGGGCAACATAAGCAGTACAAAATTACAGTTTCATTGTCAACTAAAAAGGTACTCTCGATCATTTGCTTCCGTAGTGCGTATTTGTGCTGCTTATTTTGTAAAAATAACACTCAGCTTCAAAGAAAAGCTTGTTTTTATCCGTTGACACATATGTCAATATATGATATTACGAAGGTTATTTTGTATGCGGTTTGTTCTGGTGACATTGACTTGATTCATAATTTGCAGTTTTATTCTTGGAAAACAGCAATGCTAGTGGCTAGTTTTGATTGCTGGTGACAGTTTGTTGTTCTGTGCTGCAATCTGGCAAATCATGTGGGCCACAAATTATATGTATTTTGCGTTTTATTTGAAGCTAAAATTTAAGAAAAAACTCAAGTCGTAGGGTCACAGGTATATTAATTAGACAGTCTGTGAGAGCTTGAAAACTGTTGTGCAATGGGTGAAAGTCACGCCCTGTACGAATTTTTCCAACTTGGGGCTGTTCCGTTCAGTTCAGATGCCGGCCCGCCCATTTTGCCCATTAGGAGGAAAAAAGGTTCATCATGGGCCTTGTGCTCGTACATTATTTTCCCGTACATTATTTACCGAAGCTCCTTTTTCTGCTTCTCATTTCGTTTTTTTGTATCATTTCTCATTTCAAGCGTATGTGATACGCTTTAAATAGACTCTTTTGACCAAGTATCAATTGTAAAATTCTTTTGTACTGGGCAATATACAGTGCTAGTCTATACGCGAAATCTACCACCAAATTTGTAAGATTAGTTAAAATTGTCTAGGTAGCTGTGATTTGCTAGACGAGTGGATTTAAACTACTGACTAACCCGAAGGTAGGTTTACAAAATTTCTAGGACCAAAAAACTACTATCACTTTTGCTCCTGCCAAGTGCCAAGCCAGTAGTTCATACTCCATGTACACGCTGTCGGCATGTGGTTACATAGTTATATGAGAAGGTAACCTAGCTATGCCAAGGCATCTGCCTTGAGGGGCTAACCCTTTCCTCCACAAATGTAGTCACTTTCAAAATATAATTACCGTTCTACAGCCAAGAAACAACTCTTTAGCACCGCACTCTCGGGCTGGTTCAGCCAGAACGCTAAATCCCCTTTTATATTTGGAAATCTTTCACAACTTTGGACATTTGCAAATTCATAGCCTTCCTTTGCTTGTATGTCTGTGAAGACATCCCTTACCCCGTCCGACCTGTAAGAAAAACAAGCACACCCGGCCCTGGCCGCCGGGCGCTGGTCGGGCTACGCCAAGCCACAAAGCTTGATTTCAGTCAGTTAATAAAAGTGTCTAGTTTTCAAGACTTAGCGTCGACATATGACTGCTAGGCATCTACTAACCTCCAAAAACTCATTTTTAAACGAGTTTTTACGCTAAACTACAGTTATTTATCAAATAAATATATCTATTAACCTTCGGGTCATGTCTTATGTTGACATACATGTCAATGTTATGAAAACTAACAGAAACAGCTAAATTTTTGAAACTTTTTAAAAAATATGTATGTTAGAATCGATTTGAAGACGTTTGTATCAGTGACAAATTTTTTAGGCCGAAAAAGTACCCTGTAAAAAAGAAAGGGTTAATATTTTGCACTGCAATGTCAACCGTCAGATTTCTGTGTACAAAGGCAATGAATGCCGTGGTATCTTACTACAGTATAAGTCAAAAGTAATATCCCTTGAAGTCACCTTCAACTTCATAAAAGGTGTTTTCAATGAAGTCCAAGGCAATTCATTTCAACAGTTCTAACTCCGTGTGACATTATTACGAGGACTGGGCACGGTTACACGGCACGAACCATGTACATGCGTGTAACCGTGCACACGCTAAGCTTAGCGCGTACACGGTAGGGGTCACTATACGCGGTTACTTAGCAGTTACAGCGTGTACACGTTAAGAAACAGTAATCGTGGATAGTGTAACCGTTTACTCTAAACGAATAGTATAACCGGTTACTCTAACCGGATAGTGTAACCGGTTACTCCCTTACCTACTTTCAACTCCGTTAATTGTATAATTCAGAACTGTGGCGCAAACTTTTTTTAAAAAATAATGTATTTTGGGAAGGAACTTTTTTTAGACGCTTGTCCTGAAAAGAAGAGCAAGGGTTGACTGTTAATACACGGCGTACTTTTAGGCAAAATTAGTTCTACGCAATGCAAAAAACCGCTTGCGATTTTTAGCTGTAAACCATGAGGTACGATCTTACATAAAACCACTTAAAAGCACAATCACCCTCTTAAGGGAGGTATAAAAATTGTCATAGGAAATTTTAGGGTTTAAGTCAAGGGTGAGTTTTGAGACCTGACTTACGATCCCGAAAGCAAGGTACAGCTGTAAGTGTCTCTGTTTAATAATTTACTGAAGTATTTGATTTGTATTTTTAGTGTGATTTGTTCATGAGTTATACAGTTATACATATCTTAATTGAGCTATTTGGACTTGCAAAAATTTTCGTGATTCGTCGATTGTAGTGGGTTATCAGGGTGATAATTGAAGTACATAGCTCCTAACTTTTTGAGTTTTTTTTAGTTATTCAGCCATATTGCGTTAGTTTTTGTGTTGTAAAACAGCACACCAGGTATTTAGTTTTCATTTTGGCGTTATAACACTAAACTGTGCAAGAAATTTGCCTGTATATGTAATGTCAGGCAACCCAGAACACCGTAATTTCAGGCAACCCAGAACGCAACAGTTAATAAATTTTACTCTCAGACGTAGACCAAAAATTCAACAGGTTAACAGACTGTCTTCTTCTGTTCTGCTCTATCATTTCAGTTTCTAAAACCACAGCCACTGAATGACCTTTTCAAACTAGACTAAAGTCTTTTATGATGCCGCATAAATTTGTCAAAGTCAGTCTTACCGGTCACTACTACGCTGAAACCAACGTAAACTTTTGCGTTAAAGAGCATAAACACATTAATAATTATAATTTTGTGAAGTTTCTCATTAAAATGTAATCCAATTTCTACATTTTCCCCTTCTTTTTTTTAAATGCGCAGTAGTCTTTTTAAATGCAACTTTTCTACATTGAAAAATGCACTGCTGTTTTTGATTGCTAAGTAACTTTAAGGTACTGGTCAATTACAATTTAAACATAAATACCGCACAAACAATACAATACATACGCAAAGTTTCCTGTAATATACGGTATAGTGTAACGATAAAAATAAGACAAAACACACAAAAAAACCACATAAGGGTTAGTAATTGCAGCAATAATTTGTTTGGATTTGGAATTTCTCAGTGCATGTTTTTTTTTAATCTGTGTCCAACTTTTGATTGATTTAGCCTTAATCACGGTATTTAACAAATGGTTTCTACATTTATCAAATAAGTTTATCCTAGACGATAATACGTATACGTAAACATACGTATACAGATAGGGTATTTTGAGGTACTCTGTTTCGTTATTAAATTTAAAAGTCCCTGTCAGAAGGCTGGTCAAAAGTTGACGGCCAAAAGGCGAGAGATGTAAACCGTCCTTAGCAAAATAAGCTATGTCCGAAAACGCAGCAGCGAGATCTAATACTTGGACATTTGGCGGCAAATTGTTCTCAGTTCGAGCGGTGAGCAGCTTATTCTGTAAAACAGTTATAGAGTGCTCAATTCTGCTGTTAGCGTTTCACGGTCGGGGTAAAATGGTGCACAGCGTGACGGTTTGATGCTGATTAGCCGACGCGTATACGCTAGCCCACGTTATGAGCTTTTTTGCAATCAAAGTTGCCGGGTGCACCGTGCCATCTTTACCCACTAGATCGATAGTGCCTGCCAGAATAACGACGTTCCTTATGAACCGTCCTGCAACTACTGATGCAACCGTCGTGACAAAGTGCCTGTTGACACCTCTGATCGCCAGTATCGTGACGTCTGACATTCCGTTGCAGACACCCACTAGCAAAGAATCACCGACGGCAAGGTTAGCAGGCAACGGTGGCTGCTCCGAGCGTAAGGAACCTAACCTGTCTAACCTTCATAAGTAAACGACCGGCTACATTTCTGCCATAGCCGTTGGCGTCCGCCCAAAATTTATCATTAGTGTCTTCTAGTAGCTGCCTATGATTTGTTTTGAAAAGTTTGTCTGCAAGCAGGGAGTTTTGAGCGAATTTCTCGTAATTTAGCCTAAGCATGCAGAACTCTTTAACACTGTCCCATTTGAAATTGAAAGCTGCTACATTAGGTGATAATTGACGTGATAGCTTCTTACAAGCCATGCCTGAGTCTGTACTTAAAAGCTGTACTACCAGGTTGTAATCCTCGGCACATTTCGTTTTGGTCGTTTGGTATATCTGCTCAATAGAGCTATATAATTTGTCATTTACAGTCACTCTGGCTGAATGCAAATTGGAAAGGAATGAAGTTTTGCCACGATACCGTATATGTTTTGACATCGCCATCTAAAAAATTAAAAAAAATTGTTTGCGATTGATATGCGCTAGCTAAAACTAGTACTGGCAAGAGAAATAATAATTAGTAAGGTTAAACAGCAAAATTTGGCGTTAGCGATAATGTGGCGATAATATTGCTGCTAGCGTTGATCATGCGTATTCTAGCTACATATAACAAATTAATATCAGACTATGTGTTAGTACTTAACGAGACTGCATTAGTGCAACTGATCCATAACAAGCTGAGCTATAGCGCGAAAGGGTATCTTATAAC
>JASANF010001845.1:0-10564 GCA_030248245.1 Trissonchulus sp. WLG1_4 | reverse complement strand
GTGGAAGTGAGCACTTGCGGCAGCGTTTTTCGAGCTTTTCAAACACACGATAACAAGTTTTTACTTAACAAATATGCCTAATCAAATTTAACTAATTGTTCTTTCATGCCAATTGCTTTTTCATTGCCATATTTCATGCCAGGCATAGCATGCCTTTATACAGTAAAAGTTTTTTCATCAACTTCTGCCTAGAGTTGAACTTGAAGTACCGCGCGATTCCTGGAACACCCCCTTGAACTGTAATTATCTTGAATGTTTAAATACGTTTAATGATGTCCATATTCAGCAGTACATAGCAGCATGTATTAGTACCTAATTTATTCCTTCAATATTAGTTCTCGTGCTTAAAAGCTTTAATGACGTTTGTTGCTTTCTAGCAATACAGTTTGTCAACTATTAGCACTAATGCGTTTTATCAGACTATTGAATGCACTATGAACACTGTTAACACTGAACAGCACTGTATAGACTTTCCCATTAAGAAGAGATTGCTTCAGTGCTTTCGTTCTAAATGACACCGGCTCAGTTGTCCGTCGATTAAAACAAGAAAATCTTGTATTAAGGGGGTAGTGTCGCGAAAGCAGTCGATTTTGCGCGACTATAGAACTTTTTCAGTGAAAGATAGGTCATTGTTCTTTATATATTCTAAAAATATTTTTCAAGGCAAATATTTTTGCCAAGTTTCAGAAAAATAGATGCAGCATACAGTTAGGACTGAAGTCGCAAAGTCGGAAAAATGACGTTTTGAAAACCTATTCACATTCGATAATTTCGTCACAATTAAAAAAACTTTTTGTTTAGATTCTTTACACAAAGTAAAAGCACATATGCTCTAGTTTATGCACACAAAAGTTAGTGCAATTTGCTTGAGTCGTTGTGGAGTAATGCCTGTTTGAACTGTGAAACTGTGCGTAACCTGTAAGGTGCTCACAGCAATAATGATAAATTGTAAAAAATTTAGCCACTTATTTTGAAATCAAAAGAAAAACGAAGCTTTATTTTTCATTTTTCTTATTTGTAGCAAAAAATAGTGCGTCAAAACATTACATGTACTTCACAAGCTGGCCAATCTGATATCTGGCTTGATTTTTTGAACTGTTATGTCTCTATTGTGTGATGACTGGCTCACAAATGGTGATTGGTTAAAAATATTGGTAGATATTGGTAGTCTAGTGTCTGGCAGTATTTATTTGACACCATGTGGCATTTCAGTAGTTTCTCAGTGAACGTACAATTTCAAATCAAAAAGTTCTCATTTTGCAGCCTATGAGCAAAACTGCTTTGGCGACACTACCACCTTAAAGAGGTGTCAGCATGCTGTTCTATTCAATGATATTGTTACTGAAATGCGTGTGCGTAAGTAATAGCTCGATTTGTATGTTTGTGTGAAACTGTGCTTTCTATACTGCTTAGCTTGTTTTGCAATTCAGACTCAAGTCAGTTATTGAAAACGCCAACATTTTTTCTACTCAATCTTAGCTTTTTCGCGACATTTATAGCAAAAGTTACAAAAAGTTTTGTGGTTCGCCTCCAAATTTAACAAATTTTACTGTTCACAATGACACAGTGTCGAAGTAATATTTTAGGATGGCAGTATGACGCTGCTAACAGGTCAGTTCAAGCAAGGATGTCAAGATGTAATGCGAAAATATAGCGACATGAGCGAACTCATTACCAGTCCTACAAAAATGTGGAATGCCGAGGTAATTTAGGGTTGTTTTGATGCGACGTATTTTCAATGGATTGGATTTGATTTGATGTGGCCGCTCCCAAAAACCAATTGAATTGATTTGATTTGATCGGCCCTTTAAAAAATCTATTGATTTGATTTGATGCATAATCTAAACGGCACCAAAACTAGTTTTGATTTCATGCAGTTTCCAGTTCCACATCAAAATAACTCCCTACGAGGTATTGCAGTTTTTGTTAACTTATTTTAAATACTTTACAAATAACTTATAAATAATTTAGATTAAGTTTACATGGCTTAATATTGATTAAATAATGTTGAATTATGACGTGTCGTGACTTTGTCACAGTAGTTTGCAAATTTATTATTTGTACCTAACCTGCCAAATTACTACCATTTACCTCCCTAAATAATATTAGAAAGTACTTGCGAATTCGTCCCTAGTTGTTTTGTGTGACTTTTGTTAGTCTGTCTGTACTTAAAAATTGTAGACGTCTGAATATCTGAGTACCTGTACGCGAGTCTAACTTACAATTTTGCGAAAACCACAATACGAGGAATAAAAGAAGCCTCAATTGTGATTTGTGATAACCAACTAACTGGACAATTATAGCTTACAACCTTTAGTTGATCGACTTCTGATTTGACCACTTTTATAAGATTATCGTTTTACTTTGTCTCTTCAATCAAAAACGACGCAGGTTTTGTGTAATATGGAGTGTGATGACTACAAAAATAGTCGAATATTTTTTTGTACAATGAGAAAAATAGATTTAATTTGGTAAATTAATTGTTTATCAGTCGACCTAAAGAAACGAGTCCTGCTTAGACCCGTTAATGGCGAAAGATATTTTCTCTAGGCGCCGCGCCAGACTCTGAAACCATCTGATTTTTTGACCCTTGCTAAGTAGCAAATCCGCATTCTAATAGAGAATTTAACGCCGAAAAAATCATAGCCGATCATTAAGTGTCTAGGGCCGCTTTTCAGTTATAAGCGCTAAAAGTGTAAAGTTTATATAAATTTTGTGCCATAGTCCAGGCATACATGTCATTAACACAGAAACCGAGCACTTGCCATAGTTAAAGGCTAGTAATAGACTACAACATTTGCTGCATTTGATTGCTGATGTCGCAATCAAAAACTTAATGAGACCGATAAACCCAATAAAATCAATAAAAAGTCAAATTTTTCAGTGCTTAGTAAAGCATAGGTTTAGTTGTGTGACAGTCGGAACAAAGTTTAGCCCTCTTAATGCGAAGATCTGAAATTTTTGAAAAAATAATTCTAAAATCAGGAGAATCGAATAAACTAGCCAAGGGCCTTTTTCTAAAATGGACTTAACTGGACTTGACTTAACTGGACTTAATTAAGTCCGGAATTTTGGAATGCAAAATCGGACTTAAGTGGACTTAAGTGGACTTAAGTGGACTTAACGCTGCCAGTGGACTTAATTAAGTCCAGTCGCATTTCTAAAATATCACCGGACTTAAATTTAAGTCCGATCGCATTCCAGAAATAACAGTGGACTTAAGTTGCCGCTGGACTTATTTAAGTCCGACTTAACTTTTGCACGTTTCTAAAATGGACTTAATTAAGTCCACTTAAGTCCGCGGACTTAAATTTACACGTATTTGGAAGGATTTTAAGTCCGCGTAACTTTACGCGGACTTAGCGGATTTAAGTACTTGATAGCTCTCACATAATCGTTTATAACTTTTGACATACTGAACCGATTTAGATGATCTATATGTCAAATGATAGCTAAATAAATAGGCTTTTTGATGACGTACTTTTTAAGTTTTTTTATTTTGTTAAAGTTGCTATATGGCCGATAATAAGTCTTTTTCAGTTGATTACTGGCATTTTTATGGAACGTATGATGTTTCTTTTTGGCTGAAATTTCAAGTTTAGAGCTGATAACCGTTGTAGGACTGAATTTTAAAGTTTGTAATAACGTAACTTTTTTATAAAGCTTAAAAATTTTGTACCACTAACGAGTGTAGTAAATGTGGGTTCTCAGACTTACGCTTTGTCAAATATGGTTGAAAATAATCCAGATAAGACCATAGTGACACATAAATCCTGCTGAAAAATAATACGACACAGAAATTACATGGTGTCCAGCAGTCATTATTTGACCAAATTTGTTGTCCTATAGTGTTTCTTGTTATGGCACTTTTGTTGTTTTTGATTGGCCGGGTGTTATTGATTACTCGCATACATGTACACGGGGTCTCGGTCTGGGGGGGGCTTGTCCCGAAATTTTCGACATTTTAGGGGGGCTGGTCCAAATTTTTTGTCCCAAAAACGCAAAAATTTCTAGTTTTTGCCTAGAAGTGGCAATTTTTTTGCGAAATTCAGATTTTTTAGCGATTTTTACACTCTGCTTATTTTTTAAGCATTTTAGGGCGATCTGAGGTAATCTTGGAGTTTCAAGGAGGTTAACCGGTTACCCGGTTAACCGATATTTATTCAAATTTAACTACTGTTAACTTTATGGCTATTGGTTATGCGATGGCCATTTCTACATAATTATAAATTTAGTACGACTAAATTGGTGCCCATCGTACGGATGTTTTCAGTTAACTGCTAACTGATTCATTTTCAGTTAAGGGGGTAATGTCGCGAAAGCAGTCGATTTTGCGCGACTATAAAACTTTTTCAGTGAAAGATAGGTCATTGTTATTTATATATTCTAAAAATATGTTTTAAGGCAAATATTTTTGCCAAGTTTCAGCAAAATTGATGCAGCATACAGTTAGCAGTGAAGCCGCAAAGTCGGAAAAATGACGTTTTGAAAACCTATTCACATTTGATATTTTCGTCACAATTAAAAAACTTTCTGTTTAAATTCTTTACACAGACTAAAAGCACATATGTTCTAGTTTATGCACACAAAATTTAGTGCAAATTGTTTCAGTGGTTGCGGAGTAATACCTGTTTGAACTGTGAAATTGTGCGTAAACTGTGAAGTACTCACAGCAATAATGATAAATTGTGAAAAATTTAGACACTTATTTTAAAATCAAAAGAAAAACGAACCTTCATTTTTTATTTTTCTTATTTGTTGGAAAAAACTGTGCGTCAAAACATTACATGTACTTCACAAGCTGGCCAATCTGATATCTGCCTCGATTTTTTGAACTTTTATGTCTCTATTGTGTGATGTCTGGCTCACAAATGGTGATTGGTTCAAAATATTGGTAGATATTGGTAGTCTGGTGTCTGGCAGTATTTATTTGATACCATATTGCACTTCACTAGTTTCTCAGTGAACGTACAATTTCAAAGCAAAAAGCTCTCGTTTTGCAACCTATGAGCAAAACTGCTTTGGCGACACTACCACCTTAAGGGGGTAGTGTCGCGAAAGCAGTTTTGCTCATAGGCTGTGAAAATAGAACTTTTTGTTTTGAAGTAGTACATGCAATGAGAAGCTAGTCCGACGCTGTATGGTATCAAATAATTACTGCCAGACATCACACTATCAAAATATCTTGGACCAATCGTCATTAGTAAGCCAGACATCACACAATAGGGACATAAAAGTTCGAAAAATCAAGCCAGATATCAGATTGGCCAGCTTGTGAAGTACACATCATGTATGGACGCACAATTTTTTGCGACAAATAAGAAAAAAGAAAATTAAAGGTTCGTTTTTCTTCTGATTTGAAAATAAGCGTCCAGATTTTCCACAATTTATCATTATTGCTGTTACTATTTTACAGTTTAAGTACACCTTCACAGTTCAAACTAGTATTACTCCACAGCCGCTACAGTAATCTGCACTAAATTTTGTGTGCATAAACTACAACATATGTGCTATTAGTCTGTGTAAAAAAACTAAACAGAAAAATTGATAAATGTGACTAAAAAATGGAATGTGAATAGGTTTTTTTTCGTCATTTTTCCGACTTTGAGACATTATTGCAAACTATATGCTGCACCAATTTTGCTGAAACTTGGCAAAATAATTTGCCTTTTGGTAGATTTTTAAAATAGGCTATAGAAAGAACAATTTCTAACATTTTACTGAACAAGTTTTACAGTCGCGCAAAATCGACTGCTTTCGCGACACTACCCCCTTAAAGTTAAGCAGTTACAGTTAACTGATAATAACTGATAACTGAACTGCTCTGATTTTGAAAAGCAGTTAAAAACTGATAACTTAACTGCACAATTCGCAAAAGCAGTTAACTTAACTGTAACTGAACTGCTTCGATTGTAAAAAACTTATTGAAATCAGTTAACTGATATTCTTTTCAGTTACATGCAATAACTGAAAATCATTTTCAGTTATGCGTCGAAACATGCATAAAATCCTTTGTGGCGTTCTACTTGTTTACTTTTTGCTATGATCTTCAAGTTTTTGTATCTGTAGAATTGTCGCTAAAAGCATTGAAAGGACAAAACGCCAATTAAATGAATGATCATACTTGAATTTCCAGTTTAGAACCACTTAAGGTTCTGCCTGTTATTTTATTTGATTCATTGTTTTATGTTTTATTCTACCTATTCTGGGCATTGTTTTGCACCCATTCTTCCAAGAGTTCATGTCATTTACAGTTGCAACTTGGCAGTTGTTACAGAAGTTTAAAGTTTTCGTATTGAAATAAATGTTTGATCCCATGTTGACAAGAGGTTTTTTGTTTTGAGTAGATTCAAATATTAGTAATTAAATAGTTAATAATTAGAAGTTAATTAAGTTCTAATTTAGTAGAAACTACGTGAAAACTTTAGCAAATATCGGGATTAGCGGAAAAAGAAACCAGCATTTTTAAAGAAATAACTGAAAATATTTTCAGTTAAAGTTATCAGTTACAGTTAAGTTAACTTAACTGTAACTGAACTGATTGAAATTTTGCAAAATTAACTGATAACTGAACTGATCTAATTTTAATCTAATAAGTTAACTGATTAACTGAACTGATTAAGATTTCGATAACTGAAAACATCCCTTTGGCTGTTCATGGTGTTACATGTAATATGCCTCAATTTGATTGGCTGACGTACGTAAGACTGCTTCAGAACTGTCCCAAAGATGCATGAATGAAAGTACATATGAATTAATCGCAGGTTAAGAACAGTATCGAAGACTTCGCAAGTCTAAATCAATCTGAGGCCAATGACGAACCACAAGACCATACTGAACACAGAAACAGCCCTTAAACGCGGGCATACGCCAGCCTTAAACGAAAATTTTTGTTTTAGAATGGTACAATACAGTTGTCACAACTTTTTAAAATTGTTCAGGATGTAATTTTAAAAAATAAAACCATAAAAAATTTTAACATTTACATGGTTGAAAAGCGCAATTTGTGAGCTTTCGAATGACGTATTACACATGCAGAACGGTAAAACTAGTCAAAAGTTATAAACAAAAACTCGTAATCCACACAGAGTCTTAAAAGCCGAAGTTATTTTAGGAATGAAATTGGACTTAATTTAATCGAGTCGGACTTAATTAAGTCTGCGTTCCAAAAATACTGGACTTAAGTGGACTTAATTAAGTCCGCTGCAAATTTAAGTCCACTCAAGTCCGACTTAACTGGACTTAAACTTGCAGCGGACTTAATTAAGTCCACTTAAATCCGGTATTTTTGGAATGCGTTTAAGTCCACTTAAGTCCGCTGGTTTAAGTCCAGTTAAGTCAAGTCCAGTTAAGTCCATTTTAGAAAAAGGCCCCAAGTTATGCTGCCTCAGACTGCGCATTTATCACGTAGGGTATCCACAGTAGGCATGGGCACGTTTACAAAAATCTGTAAACGTTTAAACGCGTTTTCCGATTGTAAACGTTTTTTGACCGTTTAAACGTTAAAACGTAAACGCGTTTAAACGTTTAAACGTTTAACCGCGTTTAAACGTTTAAACGTATAAACGGTTAAACAAGTGAGCGTTTAAACGCGTTTAAACGTTTAAACGTTTAAACGTTTAACCGAGTTTAAACAATTAAACGTATAAACGGTTAAACAAGTGAGCGTTTAAACGCGTTTAAACGTTTAAACGGTTGAACAAGTGAGCGTTTAAACGCGTTTAAACGTTTAAACGATTATACATGTAAGCGTTTAAACGCGTATAAAACGTTTAAACGATTATACATGTAAGCGTTTAAACCGATTAAACGTGTCCATGCCTAATCCACAGTTCTCAGTGCGCATGAAAGTTTTGAATTCTTGTTACCTGTTGGTAGAGTTCTGTCCGGGCCTGTAGCGGGCCCCGGCCCGGCGAGATTTTTTAGAAATGGGCCCTGCCCGCGGCCCGGCCCGTAAAATTTCGGCCCCGGGCCGTTCGCGGCCCGCCGAGCCTAGAAATGCGCAAGACCAGGGGCGTCTCGAGCTTCAGCAACGTATGAACAATGACTGCATTGCATACATATTGATTTTTACAAGTGCACAGGCACTTACACTCAGACGCACACACAATGCATTTTCTCACTTACTGAAGTCTGTGCCGGGCCAGGCCGCCGGGCTCCTGGCCTGCTCCGGGCCTGGTCCGGCCCGGAAAATTTGCTACTGGCACAACTCTACCTGTTGGTGTGTATGCACGTGTCCCACAAACCAGCCGTATTTACATTACAGTAAAGTTCACCATTTGCAAGCACTTTAAACAAGCAGGCCCCAAAAGTGGCAAGGCTTGTTGAGTGCAAAATCCATATTTGTCACCTTTAACATTTCGGCAACTTCAGCTTCGCCATCAGTGTGCATTGCGATTTTAGTAAATAATACCTACCTACTACAATTGCTCAATTTGGACTTACATAAATATTTACATACTGAGTTACTGTAAAAACTTAAAAAATTATAATATATGTAATAGTTGCCGAAACTATTTTAAATTAATTACACAACTCAGTTCACTTTATATTGACAAAAATTTTAGTTCAAAACAAATTTTGCAGACAAGAGTACCTAACAACTTTTAGAAAAAAACAACTGTGGGGATCGAACCCATGCAGTACAAAAATAATGTTGAAATAGCGCCTTTGATCTAGACTTTGATTCTGCCACTAGCAAATTCACCGGGCCTGGCCCGGGCCGAGCCTAGTAGCGCGCTTCTGTGCCGGGCCCGCATAGGCCCGGCGAACCGTTGCGGGCTGATCAGCCCGGGGCCCGCGGGTCGGCCCGGGGCAGGCCCAGGGCCCGCGAGCTTGCCCAGCACAGACTTCATCAAGTGTGAAAATGCATTGTGTGTGCGTCTGTGTGTAGTGTAAGTCCTTGCGCACTTGTAAAAATCAATATATATGCAATGCAGGCATTGTTCATACGCTGCTGAAGCTCGAGACAACCCTGGACTTGCGGATAGCTACGGCCCGGTGGGCCGCGTACGGCCCGGGGTCCAGTATTTTACAGGCCGGGCCCCGGGCCGGGTCCATACCTAAAAAATTTCGCCGGGCCGGGGCCCGCTACAGGCCCGGGCAGAACTCTAGTTTGATCGCTCGGCCACGCTACTTCAAGTGCTGTTGATGTTTAATTGTTACTACCCTGAAAAGGGACATGACTAATATATTCAGCATACATGATAATATAATAATATACATGATGAATATTTTTATAAGGCTCAATAAATATTCAAAATCATTATTATTTTTAATAATAAACCTCCTCAACTTCGCTTTAGCTAAACTGAAGTACTGGAGGTTAATATGCCGCATTTTTAATGAAAACGGAAACTGGAACTGAAAGTTTGAAACTGGAAAACAGGCAAAACTCCAGACAGTCACGTGAATTGCATATGTATTTTGTCTGAAACATTACAATGCGCAAAATATTTCAAATAACAAAAATCAATCAAAATTACAATTTAATACCTCTGAAAAAGGTTGTTTACAATTGTTTCGTTTAAAATTGTGAACAACGCCGTTTTCAAAAAAAGAGTAGTCAGGTCCCATACTCCCATACTAACTTTACGTGTTAATTAATTGCGCATAATACCATGTAGCTGCTACTTTTACACTGCGCAGAGTTGGTTTCAGTACACTAGTTCGTTCTCTAGAAGGAGCAAAAACTATCGCGAAATAAATCGACGTAATTTGGTAGGTGTGCAAAATCACTTTATACTATACTTCTTATTTTATGGCAACAAAGTATGGCAAAATTGGGATGATCTGATGCAAACTCGATTCAATCAATTTTTGACCGAAGTCATTAAAACCTCCGCCTGCCATTATCCTGACTTTGCAGTGTGTTGGAAATACGACATTCGTTTTTTGAATCCAAACTGTCCGACTGCTCAAATTTCAGTAAGAACAACGTTTTTGCTTACAAAATGACAGTCAAGACAGGGAACACAGCGAACAGGTTATATATATAAATAAATATATATATATTTATATATATATATATATATATATATATATATATATATATATGTATATATATATATATAAAATTTAAAATTAATTTAATAAATTACCGTCAAAGTTATTATCGAATGAAATAAATTGATTACAAAAATTTTTGGTAAGAAAACCATTTCGATATAGCAATATCAAAGTATGTGTACATAAAGAAAACTATAATACATAGTTTTATAGCAATTGGAGAATGATTTCAACTGCAAATTATAAAGTTACTTATCACTAGATTCATATTATCAAGTGTCAAGTTCATTGTTTAATGCTGCCCGAGAATAGAGCTTTTCCCAACTGGATGGTTAAATTTACAACTATATGTTGACAATTACAGCTTTTAGTGCGTCGAGGTCTTTTGAAGTTTTCTTGATTGTGTTTGCACATTTCCCCTGTTTTTAAACGGCCGCTTCAGAGTTTGCAGAGTTCTATTATTTTTTAACTAATCTCTAGAAAAATTTGTAAACGTCGACTAAACCATTCACTTTTCGTGACAAATTTTTCCTTCAATTTACTTAGCTTACTAGAC
>JASANF010001844.1:0-13469 GCA_030248245.1 Trissonchulus sp. WLG1_4 | reverse complement strand
GGTCTTTAGGGTTAAACAAGATCAGCTATTCTTGAGTTATTCTATTCTCGAGCTATTCTATTTTGGTGCAAGCCAGTGTTAGAGCCTGAAAAGTTATACGTTACCAACAGTTGGGTGTCTGCTCAGCTTCAGAGGGCAAATTGACAAATCGGCACAAGCTAATCTCATAGTCTCATACCCATGTAGGTAGGTAGGTAGGTACATCCACGAACCTTAAGCTCGGTTCATACTTGTCGTTAAGGACAGGGGGACAGGTACAAGGACAAATTCTGGTCAGCTGCTGTGAAGAATTAACACAACGTTTCGGCTAATGTTTTGCACACAATATTAACATACTCCAACGCACGCCGTGAATCATGCAGAAAGTTAGCTGATTTGGCCAAGCAGTTTTCTAGGAACCGCTTGAGGACAAAATGATAGGGACAAGGACAAAGACGAGTATGAAGTATGAACCGGGCTTTAAGCCTAGTTCACCATACTACCTAGGCCGGAACAGACATGGACAAGTATGCAATGTAGTTATGAACCGGGCTTTACGGCTGTGAGTTAAATGTGACAATGTACCTATGTAGCACGGACAAGTGTGACTGAACTAGATCTGAGGATAGCCCAACCTAACAAGCAGGCCCCAAAAGGGGGCAAGGTTCCTCGCTGAGTGAAAATTCTGCTTATTTTACCCATAGGAATTTCAGCTTCGTTTTTACTTGTGTGTATTTCCATGCATAGAATGCACTAATATCTGTGTACATTTGATTTTCACATTCAGAGCTTTTGTGTTGAAATTACCTATACATTTAACAATTTTCTCGAAAAATCATGCCATAATTGCTGGAACTGCTCGTGATTACAGCACGCAGTCGCATATTTGACAAAGAAAACTCCTGTCAAAAAACAGTTTATGCTGACAAAAGCTAAATTTTTGCAAAAAAGCATACGGGGTTCGAACCCTCGAAGTAGGATAACAACAACTTTTGGACTAGCGCTTTTGACCACTCGACTACGCTACTTCGATGGCTATCGTTGTTTGGTTATGACTATGTAGAAAAAAGTATGAAAATAGACATCGTCTAGACAATCACGTGATTAGCATGTGTCTGAAAAATTAAAAATACTAGTTTTTAAATTACAGAATTTTAGCAAAATAACAACTCAATACGTAGGCAAAAGTGGTATTAAGCATTATGTCATTAGAAATTAAAGCCTTCAAAAAAAAAGAGCAGTCAGTTCCCATACTGACTTTACGTGTTAATCATATGCGCCAATCACCATGTGGCTGCCACAATAACATTGCGCAGTTGATTTCAAAACAATAGTTCCTTCCCTAGAAGGAATAAAAATCAAAAATTCAATAGGTTGCACATTTTTTAACTTAAAAACGTTGAAATACAGCTTGAATTTGAATTTCTGTTGCACATTTTTTTGTTCGACATTCAATCAGCACATTTTCTCTTTTGGCTTGGAAACTGGTTTTCAGTTGTGGCAGTATTTGTCAAAAAATTTAAAATTCTACTTCCAATTTGTGTACAGATGATGTGTTGTACTGTTCTGTTTTTGTCCTACATGTGTAGTTGGGGCATTTCATCCATTCTAGTTTAGAAAGGAACGATCCCATACCTTCAGCATATATCTGTCACTTATGGTACTAATTTTTTTGGAATAGATAGTCAACTTCTGTACTTATAAATTGCTAAATAATTAACCATATCACAGCCAGTATCTTGTCCTTTGACTGTTTTTAATTCCGTATAAAATTTTGATCAACAAAAATAGCTGTTTTCCTCTAAAAACAAAAAACTTTCATTAAACGCTCTGAAAAAGTCTGATTTGACTCAGCTAACGTTACCTGCTTGTTTTTTAGCTGACACACAAAACACACCCACTCAGCAGTGTTAGCTTCATAATGTTAGCTGTAAGACCAAGTATTGACGTTTTCTCTACGTTAGCAATGTCTGGCACAACTATTCTACCCAACCAGTTGCTTGCTTTTGTAAAGGTTCTGCTTGGGAATAGTACTGTTAATTTTTTTCGGGTAGCGAAGTTTATATCCTATCTTCCTTCACACTTCACAGTTTGACAAAAAAGTGTAAAGTATTACCTAATGACCTCAGGGGATTCTATGTAGCTTTTTATAAATCTGCAGACTAGCGCTCTAACCAGCTTGAACTTACTTTACTACTAACCAAGTCGTATTACTGACTGTCTTAAATCTATCAGTAGGTATTCGGTGGCTAATACCAAGAGTACATAATAGGAAGAGTATGACACTCTTCCTATTATGCCTACGGGCGTGCGTCCAATGCGCAACGCGAAATAGCCCGTTTATGTACGGTTTTGAGGGGGGGTACCCCCCCCTCAACTGAAGACCCCGTGCTCAACTGAGGGGGGGGTACCCCCCCCTCAACTCAGCACCCCGTCTTCAGTTGAGGGGGGGGGGTACCCCCCCTCATTTCAAGACACTGACAAGGACTTTTGTTGATGTGCTGAACTGAGGGGCCCCCCCCCTCAACAGATGACGGGGTACTGAACTGAGGGGGGGGGGTAGCGCAAAGACTTTGTCAGTGTCTTGAAATGAGGGGGGGGTACCCCCCCCCTCAACTGAAGACGGGGTGCTGAGTTGAGGGGGGGTACCCCCCCCTCAGTTGAGCACGGGGTATCGAACTGAGTAGGGGGTACCCCCCCCTCAGTTGAGTACGGGGTCTTCAGTTGAGGGGGGGTACCCCCCCTCAAAACCGTACATAAAAGGCCTATTTCGCGCTGCGCATTGGACGCGCGCTGCTAGGCATAATAGGAAGAGTGTCATACTCTTCCTATTATGTACTCTTGCTAATACTAATAAATCGATTCATAGTCCCTACTTTAACCGCATGTTCGTTCAGCCGGCAACATCACGACATATATAATCAAGCCACAAAAGTGCATAACATTAACCTGTGGCTTAGTTATTTCGCAAGTTTTCCAGCTGAACGGACATACGACTGAAAGTAACAATCAAGATTCAAGACACTTCACATGAGTATATGCTCGAGAAAGTCGCTTCGAGCTCGTAAAGTTTATTGGCAAAAAAGTTAAAAAAATGTCAATTATTCACAGCTGACAGAAATTTTCCACTACAAATCGAGCTTAAAACTCAATAAAAAAACTAATAGGTATTTATTTTTTTAGATCCAGAACATTCAATTTCTTCCTGATCTCAATTGTTAGCATAGCAGAATGCACTGGTTCATGCATTTTTGCCTTTTATGGTTTTATTTCTTCTGTAACTGCGTTTCCTTTTTAACCTGGGTTCTCGCGCTAATGTCCAATTGCATATATTTCAAACTGTGGAAAAGTTACGACTACTTATTCTTGTGTCTACATTTCGTTCTAGCTTGCATAGTCAAGCAATTGCGACCGCATAACGACATAACGGCCGTTTATTGCTACTTATATCGACTCTGTCGTAAAAAGCAAAAAACACGACAAGCAATAACGGCGATGTATCACCCAGATATATCGGAAATGGATCCCGCCCAGGTCAAACGGTGGAACCAAATTATATCCGCGACAAATTTGGCGTTTTTCATAATTCGATTGAGAATTACAGTCGCTCTGGTTTTGGGGAGGTTCCACACAGCAACTTATGATTTTTCCATGTTCTATACGGCTACCTCTGCAATGGTCAGCTTCTATAGAATCCTCTGGGGTGATATAATTTTGGTGTGGTTGCAACTTAGCTGGGCAATTTGCATGCAATGCGCACTTTTTTGCAAACTCGGTTGCGTGAAATATTATCTCTGGGCAATCGTAGTGATTTTGGTAGGTGCCGTTATCATGGAAGTCCCGATGAAATACGCTCAAGCTCAGTTCGATAAATCGTGGTGTTGCTATAAACCGAATTCGACACTTTTTTCGATGCCAATTTTGGATTGCAAGCCAATCATATAAGCGGAAAGATCGATAATACGTACTAATTGACACTAAATCGCCGCAAATGTACAATTTGTCAAAGAGAAATACAGTTACGGCGAATTACGGCTATAAATGGACCCACACAGCATGTAAATCCCAATCCGTACACAGTTATATCATATCTCATGCAGAAAAATATGAATTCGAGCCCAGAAAAAGTTTGCGTCTGCGAAAATAGACAAAAGCTTTGAAAATGGACAAGATTCGAAAACAAGAGTCGATTCAAACTTACAGCGTAAGTACGTTCAGCCGGCACAATTTTGGAAAAATAACGCCACGAACTACACTCATTTTCACAAAATTGCCATCTGGACAATAAACTACGTCAGCGCATGATCAAATAGCTCAAAGTCTCAAACCAAGGCCAATTCACGAAACATGTGATAACTCATTCATCAATATCAGAGCTTTCTTTTATATTTCGGTGTACAATATGTCTGTCACTTAATAAAATTTTTACTAACGTTCTTTCTTTGCTAGAAAGTCACCTTTAGGCTTCAGGGCCGTGTTGCTCAAAATTACAAGACTTAACGAATTTTAACAAATGAATTTTAGAAACGTTAGAAAAGCATCACTGTAAGATTTCACAAGAGCTACAATTGTAATAATATTTACCATGTGCATGATTTATTTGAAAAAATTTAAAAACACTTAATTACTCTTTTGCGCAACCGAATACATACAATTGTCACATTGAAATTTTGAGCAACTGGGCTCAAGGCTTCAGAAACTAAGTACCGGTCTCAGACAAGATTATGTGGATTAAACGGACTAGATTATTGTTCATGAATTAAGTTGCATCGTTAGATGGATTTATCGGAATAAAAAACTATCATACTTTTAGAATCAGAACAGTGAATTATCTACTTAAACTTGTGTCTGACTCAGACACTAGGACATCTGAATAAAATGGTTCTTATAATCATCACCTCAAAGAATCTTATGCGTTCAATACATTTAATTAATCCGTTTAATCCGCTACATATGATCCTAAGTATTAAGTCAACCCAGCACAACCCATTGTTGGCATAGTTTTAATTAATAAAACTGTTTCAGTTATTATCATTCCCTCAAACAATATATACAATAATATCTATAAATAACTATGAACAAACAAAATACGCTAACACACGTCAACCTAAATAACAATACACCAATCCACAAAAATTTCAGTGAGTTTCACAAACGGTTCACTGCAACCGAGACTTACACTAAAGTCTGACAAAAAAGCTACTTACTTATGTACTTAATTCAGTGGCATGACTTCTGCGACTACTTACTGTACTGTAGCTTGATTGTCAAAATCTATTCTTTTTCTACGAACGCACATATTTCGTTTTCTCAAGTCGTGCAACTCTTTTTTGTCAGACTTTAGACTCTCTGGTCTCAGCTTATACCAAGACAGCTTCCGAAATTCCAAACGCCCCAACACAAGACGCTATAGCGTGATTTCTGAACAGCGTAAAACAGTTAAATTTTGGGTGGTCACAACACTTTAATGAAAAGTTACTAGCGCTTCAAAGTTTATTTGACAAAACGTATCTTCTACACTCTAATATATACATACGGCAGTGGTTTAGATGCAAGTTATCAAAACAACATAAGTATACAACCAACAACACTAAATAATGGTAGAAAAACCACTAAACTCTCATTTCCCAATGAAAAAATCATTACTATACAGTTTATATAAACTGGGTTTGACATAATTATAGTGGCTGAAATTGTGAGTCACTTATATGCCAAACGCTTAAACAGTGTTTAAACTAGTTCACGAATTCTAACACACAACGAAGCACAATTAATTCTGTCAGAGTTAATCCTCAGCAGATTCACCACCAAAAAACGATCCAAATTTTCGAAAAACTAGAATCTCAGAGGTCCAAAAATGTAATTCGAGGCACACTTTCGATCGGGGCTGTGAAAAAATTCAGACCAAACTGTCAATAGCTGAGGGCGGTATAATAGGTTGGCACCCAAGGGCTCCTAAAACAGAAAGAGACTGAAAATTATTTAAAACATTAAACTTTTAAATAAACAAATTTGTTCAGCTGCTGTAAGCAATTGACAAGTATGCTTTCGCTAGCTTCCTTGTACACGAGATGAGATTGAGTATGAATTTGTTCGTACAAAAATTGTGAGGACAACTTACGCAGACTTTATAAAAATATTTCAGAGCCTCTTCCTCGCTGAGGTCGTAATTGAAAAAGGCCCGCTGGTAGCCTTCGGGTGTCACCACGCCTTGGCCTAAAACAAAAAAAAACACAACGACAATAATCGCACTTTTTTTTTGCGTCAAAAAGTGCGAAACGCCGCACTTTTTTTCCGAAATTTCGCACTTTTTTTGGCCATGTGCGTCCCGTGACGCACTTTTTTTCGGCTGAGGCTGAAGGATGTCATAGCTAATTTGGCCAAAAAGTGCCGAAAATGGCATTTTCGTCGTGAAGACGTGTCTAACGTTTAAAACTTGATCTGTATATACAGCTACAACTGGTTGAATGACAGTTTACAACCTATTATGATTAGTTATAGGGATGTCGCGGATATCCGCATCCGCATCCGCGGATGATCCGCAGCGTTTTGACATCCGCATCCGCATCCGCAAAAATTTGATGCGAATGTGCGGATGTTGCAGATTCGTCAGATGCCACTAAAATTGTGGGAAATCAGGCAGCAATTTTAATTTTAGCTCTTAAAACAGTGGAGTGAAACTTCATTCTAGGCTTTTTTTGGCTCATTGTTGGTTGCAAATTACTCTTTTCTAAAGTAGGTTTCACTATATGGTTAAGAATGTTTGATATTGCGGGCATTCGAACAAAGTTTTGCACTTTTGAGAGTCATGAGTCATGTCAAGTTTAATTTTTGGAGGAAGTTTGATTTCCAGCTAAAACTTACATACTACAAACAAACTTCTAACGTACCCTATTCGAAAAAGCGGTCAATTTTGACCCACCCTAGGTTTGGGGGATATAGGGGGACTCCGGATCATTAGGCGAAAAATGCTGTTTTTCCGACTTATTCCACCCCTAAGGTACGTTTTAACATTAATAACTTCACTCTAGATTTTTATTAAAAGGGGCGACAGCTATTTTAGGCTCGAGATCAGATTGGGGGCATGGCTGACAATGGGGGTTCTATATTTTTATGAAAAGGTGGGGTGGGAAGCACGTGGCAGCAGAAA
This sequence comes from Trissonchulus sp. WLG1_4, assembly GCA_030248245.1. Taxonomy (NCBI): domain Eukaryota; kingdom Metazoa; phylum Nematoda; class Enoplea; order Enoplida; family Ironidae; genus Trissonchulus; species Trissonchulus sp. WLG1_4. Next base: position 6,340 of record JASANF010001844.1, on the reverse strand, counting down.
ATAATTTGCCCCCTATTCTTCACTTTGACCAGTCTGCAAAGTTGCAAAGCAATATTTACCAAAACACGGTTTTTAACTTGGCCGGTTTTTATTGATTTGAAAGAATATACAAGAGTACATACACCAACAAAACTAATAACTAAGCCAGAGGGTCACGTCAATAGCTTTTGAATAGACACAAAGTTAAACCAAAAGCGTTTCAAACAAATTGTTGATGCGCATGGTATAGAAGATATATACCATGAAGACACAACTTTGATGAACTTTGCTCTATCCGAGTCTCATACTTAGTACTTGCATTCATACCTGTTATTTGTAGTATTTTATGCATTTTTTGGCATTTTGTAAAATTTCGGCTCATAACTTGTCTAGAACGTATTCCAAAAAAATCCGCATCCGCATCCGCGCGGATGTTAGGAATCGACATCCGCATCCGCGGATGTCAAAAAAGTGACATCCGCGACATCCCTAATTAGTTATGATTAAGATTACATATGATTAGAACAAATGCCAATTAGAACAAATTAGAACAATTGTCGAACCATGCCGCACCCAGCAAGTGTCTTAAAAGCATCAATTAATGCCGATAGATATTTAGATGATTGCCGCGCTAGTATCAAAATGTGGAATAGGAGAATTCTATGACATATATCTGCTGAAACTAGCTGCGTGTTTACAGTGTTAATAGCTCAGTTCCTGCCAACCTAATTTGGCGTAAAGATGCCGTCTCCAGGGGAACTGAGTTAAGTCAAAAACACCAAATATATACTTGGCTTCTGGGGGCTGCCGCCCCCAGACCCCTGCAACTACTGCAGTTCCCGTTTTGTACTTTTTCAAGCAGTGAATTTTTACACAAGGGTGCTCGCTTTTATTGCCTGGTCGAAAAAACTTTTCGATACGTTTCCAATTGATCAAATTTGGACTAAAAATAAAAAATTTTCCCATTTTTTTCCTGGGGGCTGCCGCCCCCAGACCCCTGCAACTTCTGGCAACATGGTCTTCCATTTACAATAAATTCACATTTTTATGTTAATATTGAAACAGTGCATTTTAACCCATTACAAAAAATCAAAAAGCCATTCCCCCCGAAATTTTTTAAATGTAGAATTGAAAATTTTTTCAGAAAATTTTTTTGAAATCCCAAAATCGTAACTGAGGACGGCCATTGCCATAATAAAGTGATTTTCACCTAAAACTCGTTCATAGATAGCATTATAACCGCTCTGCGCACTTTTTTTCAAAATGACGCAAAAAAATTTGTGCATGTGCGTCAGACGACGCAAAATTTTTGACGAAAAAAAAAACACTGATCGCACATTTGCTGCGCCTCAAACTAATGTGTGAAATCATAAATATAGCATAGCGACTTTCATTTTGACTACTTTTTCCGGCTAAACAAATATATATATATATATATATATATATATATATATATATATATATATATATATATATATATATATATATATATATATATATATATATATATATATATATATATATATATATATATATATAAGGATTATGTATCACAATTAATCACAATCATAAAAAGCAATATTTTTGCGTCACAACACCCACTCTTTAAAAAAGTATAACGTTACTTTTAGTACATATGTCACAACAGACTTGTCGCTACATAATCCAAGTAAAGAACATACGTGGATAGCTAGCGAATTTTTTTTTTTTTGGGGGGGGGGGCGGAGCAATTTTTCCGCGGTCAGTTTTGCTTCGTGAGCAACCACAATTTTGCTTCGTGAACCACCTTCAAAAAAATCTAGGGGGGGGTGGGGGGGCGAAGCGCCTGTCTGGGGGTGTGACAACTCCCCCCACGAATATGTATGGTAAAAAATAACTATATATAATGTTTTTAAACATTTTCCAAAAAGATTTCGCACTTTTGTCGATTTTCACTTTTTAAAATGTTGCGCATAAAATGAACATACAGTGATTAATATAATATATCACGGACAGTTTGTTTGAGCGTTTATATAATTTCTATCAAAGTTTCAACCAACTATCATATCAACCAACTATTATATTATAATAGCAACCCACCCAACCCAACTGTACACAAAACTAACTCAACAAATCCAGCATTTTTTCCATGAACCAGTAGACAAACGGGCGTTCCCATGGCAACGGCTGCTCCACTGATGAGCGACCCCACAAGTCGTACCACTGGCTCAGGCTCACGCGACTGTCATTGCTCTTGGCGTCCTTCAGAAGCAAGTCGTAAACTGGTCGCAGCGTGCCCACTTCGCGAGTAACCCTTTCTGAATTGTAGCCGTTTTTCACGAACACCCGCTGAAATTAATATCTAATAGTTGTCTCTCTAAATATAAACCTTTGTCAACGCATAGGTGTATTATACATAAATATATATTGAAAACGGACTGATCTTAGTTTAGTCCAAGATTTAGGAATATCGGACTAAACGAGTTAAAATTAAAACGAGTTGACTAAACATAATACATGCGTACATAACACTAACATGCATTAAGCATGCGTAGCATAGTATAGAGTGATAGATCATTCAGTCGGATTAAAAAGCAGCACGCCAAAAGTTAAGTCCGTTCAATGCGGACCATTATGATGATTTTAACCGTTTTATCTGACCAAAATTAACACCCTTAATCCGTTACTCGAATAGCCACCAAGATCCAAATCAGAACCTTACAGTTGGAACGGCGGCGAAATCAGTCCAGTCTATCATGCCGTTGTGATCATGTTTTTTTATATATATATATATATATATATATATATATATATATATATATATATATATATATATATATATATATATATATATATATATATATATATATATATATATATATATATATATATATATATATATATATATATCAGGGTTTTTTTTTTGTGCAAAACCCTGTGCAAATGCACACTTTTTTAAAATTTTGCACACAAAAATTAAAATTTTGCACAATAATGCACAGTGCCCGATGGGTCTCGCATATGCTCAAAATGCATTGTTTGTTATGCGAAATTGCAAAAAATTCTGGGGGCTGCCGCCCCCAGACCCCTGCATCTACTGGCATAACTGGCGGCATCATCAACGGCGGCAGGTTCTTATGCTGCTTTTTGGCAAATGGCGCATGATTTGCGTAATTGCTGTTCAAATTGCTACAGGTTTATTTTTCTAAAAATCGTATTACACGTTGTCAAAAACTATAAGTCTCCAGCTCCCCAGACCTCCACAAACTACAGCATCTACGTTTCTAATCTAAGCTGTCTCACGAAGTGGGGGGAATTGCTCCACCCAACCTGAAAAATTCCTAGATCTGCCACTGATATGATTTTATGTATATAACGTAACAAGGGCATATAAACCAAGGGGGGATGGTGAAAATTTCCGCCCCAGGAATTTTTTTCCACTAAAATTTTACACAAGGGTCCTTTCTTTGAATTTTCCGTTTCGTCTTTTATTAACCAAATTTTGCCCGAAAAATAAAAAATTTCTGCATTTTCAGGGGACTGCCGCCCTAGATCCCAGCAATGACCCAGAACAATTCCTAAACTGCTGATGAAATGTTTTTAATGCAAAATTTATTTCAAAATTCTATAAAAGCTCTGGCTTCTTGGGACTGCCGCCACCTAGCCCCCTTAATCACCCAGATTCGCCAACAAAGTGTTGCTTAAACTTGCTTTTTTAATGAAAATTTTATTTCAAAATTCCACAAAAGCTGTGGCTTTTGGGGGCTAGCGCCTCCAGACCCCCGCCAATTATGGCATACACATTTTTGCAAGATTAAGTCAAGGAAGGTGGGTCGGGTCGGCTTCCCCTCGCTCAAAAATTTTTTGGATCTGCATCTGACAACCATTGTGCTAATGCCAGTAATTTCCAATATTTCGAATTTCTTCAGCACACCAACATAAACATAGCAGCAACCAGCAAGGGCGTACCCAGGGTGGACGGATGGTGGAAATCCCCCCGAAATTTTTTCCAAGTGATTTTTTACACAAGGGTCTCCCCTTTGGTTTTTATTGTCCGGCCGGAAAAATTTTCTGATACGTCTCCAATTGACCAAATTTGGCATGAAAATCAAAATTTTTCGCAATTTTTTGTGGAGGCTGCCGCCCCCAGACCCCTGCGACTCTGTGGCTTACTAAGCCTTGTTATTACATTTCTTTCATCAAAGCCTATGCATGTATATATACACGAGTACATTATGTTGCATTTGCATGTCTACACGACTATATTATGCTACATTTACTTGTGTTATATACACTGTCTGATGTGACGTTATATACTTACTATCATTTGTTTTAATTTTTCTGTCGGAAAAATTTTCTGATACGTCTCCAGTTGACCAAATTGGGTCTGAAAATTGGAAAAATCGCCAATATTTTTATGGGGGCTGCCGCCCCCAGACCCCTGCAACTTTTTGGTTTAGTAATCTTGCGTTTGTAAGGCGTTTTCTGAGTCTTAAAATTGCTAAAAAATGCCTTTTCACCCATTTGAAAAAATCGAAAAGTCATTCCCCTCCCGAAATTTTTTTCTGGGTACGCCACTGATAACGTACGTTACCTCTAGAGGTATAAAAACGCGTATATTTGCTTCTATATAGGCGAAGAAAACACATTTACAGTTTGCACAGAAAAATAAAATTTTGCACACTAAAATTAAAATTTTGCACAATTATGCACACAAATTTTTTTGAAAAAAAAACCCTGATATATAATATATATATATATATATATATAGATATATATATAGGGGGGGGGGAAGGGGGGGGGGGGGGGGAGGGGGGGGGGGGGGGGGGAGGAGGAGGAGGGGGGGGGGGGGGGGGGGAGAAGGAGGGATGGAAAAAAATTATATATATATTTGATTTAAAAAACAACCATTATATAGATATTTTCATAGAGGTACCCATGTAGAAGCCTTGGATTATGTTCCAAACACTGGGTATGGCATAATCGCTTTCACTTTCTGTAAAACATATTGGGATGGTATTGGTAACCATCCTGGGATGGTTGATTTGATTTGAAAACATATTTCATCAGCCGCCGAAAACAGTGGCGGGTGGGAGTGTAAAAAGACGTTTATCATTAATTTCATAAAATGCGATTTGCGAATTTTGACACTTATATTAGCTAGTGGCGTATTTAGGGGGGGGGGGCTTGGGGGGGGGCCCGGGGGGCCCGGGCCCCCCCCCTCAGCGATTTTGCCCCCCTCAGCGTTTTTGGCCCTCCCCTGTGAACCAAGGGCCGAACCCCCCTTTTTGACCAACTCATAAGAAAATTTCAAAAATTTCCGATATATACGTCTCCAATTGACCAAATTTGGCTGTAGAATAAAAATTTTCTCAAATTTCTCTGGGAGCTACCGCCCCCAGACCCCTGAAGCTCTGTAGTTTATTCTGTTCCTTGTTATGATCTTTGATTATTAAAACCTTGTATGTGTGAGTGCATTATGCAGCACCTATTTGTTCGCTACGCTTGCTGATGTGACGGTCTTACCGGTCTTTGGTTTTAAATGCCTCGTCGGCCAAAATTTCCGATACATCTGATTTTGGTTTCTGAGCTCAATTTTTTGAAAGTTTATAAGTATTATTTTTTGACAGTTGTATATATATATATGCTGTTATATATACATACGTGTAATTTTTTTGAAGTGTGCTAAAATGCACTTAATTGCTATTTTAACGCAAAAAAACGACACATATTAGCATTTTTCGGTCAAAAAATGCTAATTTTCGACCACAGCAGCATCAAACGTAAATTTGCAGCTAAAGATAACGAAAATTACTAAAATGGCGGGCCGGTAAGGGGTTGGAAGCAAGCAAATTGCAGATTTTTCCAAATTAATTTTCTACATTTAAAACTGTATATACAGTTACTGGAAAATGTCATTTTGTACCAATAAAACAACAAAAACGATACACTACACAGTGTATTAAACAAATACATATATACATAGTGCATAATGCAACAACATACATAAGCACATGCTTTCATGCAAGATGAAAGCAAGGAACACTAAGCCAAACAGTTGCAGGGGTCTGGAGGCGGCAGCCGCCAGCCCCCAGAAAAAAAATGGGAAAATTTTTGATTTTTAGGCCAAATGTGGTCAATTGGAGACGTATCGGAAATTTTTTCCGGCCGGATCATGAAAACCAAAGGGGGGACCCTTGTGTAAAATTTCAGTCGGAAAAGATTTCAGGGGGATTTCCCCCCATTCCCCCCCTGGCTACGCCCCTGTCACAGGAAACCCAATGCGGCGAAAAGTTGATGATATTTTGTTGAAATATTTTTGAAAAAATTTTCTTTTGTATTTCATTTATTTTTCAACAAAAATTCAACAAATTTTCAACAA
>JASANF010001843.1:0-37942 GCA_030248245.1 Trissonchulus sp. WLG1_4 | reverse complement strand
GAAACTGTGTGTAAACTAGTTGCATATAAAGTCCCTAAATACTGGGATATTATGCTTTATTGCAATAAATTTCATTTCATAAATGGTTTAATGTCTTGTTAATAAAAACGATTACCACTGAAAACTACGTATTCAAACTACATATCTGAGCTAACGAAGGCATCTGAAAAAAATCACAAGCAAAAACAATGCACAAAAAAGGTCTGTCGTCTGGTCTTTATGGTTTTGTTGAAATCTTGTTCTTGACAGGGTAGAAAAAACTTCATTCACACCAAACTCCATGCGAACATTAGTATATACTGCTGTTTTTGCTATATATATATATATATATATATATATATATATATATATATATATATATATATATATATATATATATATATATATATATATATATATATATATATATATATATATATATTTATGTATCTCCCAGTTATTCGTGATATGTCGATATGATTACGGGAATTAGTAACATAAAGAGAACATAATATATTGAAGAAGAGTGAGACACTCTCCTGCCTACCTGTGTTCTAGCGCAGGCAGATGCGCTGGTCGTTTTCAGGCCACATGTTGAAGTTTTGTGCAACATGTAGCCGGCCAATCAGGAGCGAGCTCCGCTTCTGATTGGCCAGACGCGTGTTCCAAGCAGCAGTCAAGTAACCATAGCAACCACAGAAGATATGTCTGTCTGATGCTGATTGGAGCACGTGAGGTCGAAAGCGCGCTGATTGGAGCACGTGCACAGGCGTCTGGCCAATCAGAAAAGGAGTACACTTGTGATTGGCCAGCTCATGTTGCACAAAACGTCAACATGTTGCCTGTAAACGACTAGCGCATCTGCCTGTGCTAGAACACAGGAAATAAGGAGTGTCTCACTCTTCTTTAATATAGAGTGAGACACTATTATGTACTCCTGGTAACATTTAAATAACAATGCCCTAATTTATGGGAACATGAAAATATATGTACATTCTTAAGTGAAAAAATCTACATAGAAGCGCAGCATTGAAGACATCCCTAAATTAAATTACGAAATTGTCCTTATTTGGCTTTGCCTTAAGGAAGAATTAAAAGCTTTTCTTTACTTTCTAATTTCGGAAAGAATCTTGTGCAACTTAATATCTACATAGCAAAATAACAGCTGCTGCGGTTTAGGAAGAATAAACAAGGAGCGGATTGTGTATCAAATTTTGGTTTTTGCTGTCAAAAATTTGTTAAGTTTACTTTGAAAAACAAAACATTTTTTCAAGTTTTAAGGTATATATCTACCACTACTTACATTTAATGAACGAGTAGACTACGTCTTAGATATGCACAATTATACAAGTGATATTCACGCTGTAAAAGTCTCTGCCAAAGTTGAAAATTTCCAAAAAAAATTCTATCCCGGGGACTGGACTTCACTATCACTTTTCTCATTCGCACTTTGATGTTAAAAACAATCTTTTACCTACCTAGTGCTGTTCTGGTACACCATATTAAAATTTAAACTAGTTACAAAACTTGGCAGTCCTATGTATCAAAACTGTAAAGTACATAAACTAAGCTAAAATCTTAACTAATCAGTGGACTTGTACCAGAACTATTACTCAAAACTAATGTCAACAAAATTTTGAGCAAATAGTTTTGGTATAACGTTTACCACAACTGTTTAATTTTGGTAACACAAGCGCTACAGTCAAAACTAAAAGATTTCGTACAGGTGCAACACAAAACTAGTTTAGGTAATCTCTTTACCAAAACTAGAAATTTTGGTACAAGGCTTACCAAATTTATATTGTGACGAGAGTCACAAGCTGTAACTTGCGCAGTGCGCATGCGCGAAATTAAAAATGCAGCAGCTTGCTGGTGTTTTGACTTAGCTGCTATTTAAGCTTCGCATTTTATGCCGATAAAAGGTTGAGAAAAGTGGCAAAAGGAAGCCTAGGCAAGGCTACTTGGAAAGTAGGAAAAGGCTTCGAATTTGGGAGACCAAGGTTTCGGTTCGGTCTTCTCGGTTCTAGGTCCTGCTTTGGTCTCGGTCGGCCTGGGTCTTCGCTGCAGTTTGTTTCATCTAGGTCCTCGGTTGGGCCTGAACAAGTGTAGGCCTCAGCAGGCAGTAACTGAAAAATATACAGTAATACTTGGACTCTTTATTACATACTATTACTGTGTGTACGTGTGTGAGTGCAATAAATATATTACATTTATATATAAATATTACACTGTGTATCCGAATTACATTGGTTCCCATGCCTTCTGCTGAGGTTGTTTGGGCTGTTGTTTTGCTGAAGCCGCACTTTCACTGTATAGGTGGAGTTGCCTATTGATCAGGTTCGCTGGCTACAGTGTAGAAAGCTGTAGGTTACAACATTGCAGCGAAGAAGTTGTTGCACAGGTGTGCAAGTTATTGGGGTGCTTCGCTCTTGGCACTTGTGTTTATTACAGCGGTCTGTATTTCTGTCAGAGGAAGAATACGTGAATATTTCTCTGAGGAGTTACACAGATAAAGTAAGTCATTACGGATTGTTCGGAATCAAATGCTAGCGTGTCAAGTAATAGTGATAGCTACTGGTACGACCTGCCAAGATTACAGCTTCATACTTCAGGCTTAGGACACTGGCTGGAGCCTGAATATCTAGCCGCTCTTCAATCACATTACAATTTGCATGCCTTATTGCTTGATAAAAGTATGAAAATGGAGAAGACTAATTGTACAAGTTTCGTTAAAAATATCCCAATTTTTAGGGGACAGCTAGGTGAAGATTTTAAAGACTTTATTGATACGTACGACAGGATTGGACTAGCTAACGGTTGGACCCCAGAAACTAAGGCAAGATTATTGCCAGCTTACTTGAGAGGCTATGCAGCGGAGGTTTGGAATGATTTACCCGCTGGAATTCATGGGAACAGGTAACAAGCAAAGTCCAATGCAAAATGAGTCTGAAAATATCAAACCTTCATTTTCACTCTGTGAACCAAAACCTGCTGCGCAGCAGATAATCATTTGCACTAGGTAATATTGTAATCAACTTACAGTTGCAGCTATTGTTTTCATGTATTCAATTGCATGTTCAGATCACTAAAAGCTGGGTTTTTTGCGCAAAAACGTTCGCAATTGCGAAAACAATTTCAAGGTTGCGAAAAAATTTCAAACCTTTTCGCAAAATTGCGAAAAAATTTCGACGCAGTGGAGGTGAACTCGTAAGGTCTATGCGCCGATTTTTCAGGTTCAGTCGGAAAACATTTCCGAGACATCACCAACTGACAAAATTTGGCCTAAAAATTGAAAATTTTTCCGACTTTTTCTTATCTCCTAGGCCCGGACTCGTGCAACTTTATGACTTGATGTCTCTAGTGACTGTGTGAATAAGAAACATTTTCTTCCATGTATCATCACAACGACTGCATGTAACACTAATAGACAGTATATATAATAGGGGTAGGAGGTGACGTATGTAATTTAGAAAATAAACATTTCAAAATGTTAGCATTTTTAGGCCTAACTTGGTCATTGGCGGGTCTTCTGAAATTTCTGTACGACTGAACATCGATTGTGAAAATTGTGAAAAGTTTTACAAAATTCTCAGGACGGCTCCGTAAATTTAAATAAAAATGTCAAAATCGTTGCTTTTTGGCCAAAACGGGTAAAAATTGCGTCAGTCTTAATCCTGTATAGGCGTAATAATGTTTTATGAACATTTAAATGTAAAATCTACTGCATTAAGTAAAAAAAGTAAGTCTGCGAAAAAAATTTGATTTTGCGAAAAAAAATTCACGCTTTTCGCAAAATTGCGAAAATTCGCCAGCGAAAAAAAACCAGAAAAAGTCGCAGTATATATAAGCATGAGCATAACTATGCTACTGAGAATCAAAAACCACTGATTTCGAGCCACATGGAAAAGTTGCCGGCTATTCTATAGCACGTGCACAGTTGGCCTTAGTTTAAAGTCAGCCAAAAGCCACTTCTATAGTACGTGCACAGTTGGACTTTACTACAAAATAGGCGAATACCATCTTCTATAACACGTGCACAGTTGAATATTTTGCAGATTGTGTCAGTTTGTGTTTGTTGTGTAAGTTTGCAGATTGTGTCAGGATCCATTCTGCAGAACTGTTACTTACCTCAGTTACAGCCTCCTTTTTATAGTAAAATTTGAGATCGGTTTGACCTTTGGTCGGCTTTCTATCAAAGGTTCCGATCGAACAGGTGTCAAATAAATTAGTCAAAGTAGTTCAGCAGTTATGTCAAAAGTTTGTAAAGATACAAAAATACAAAAGGTTGTAAATGACATTGTTCATTATCAAAGTAATGACAAACTTTGTTGAAAACTGACACAATCTGCAAAATATTCAACTGTGCACGTGCTATAGAAGATGGTATTCGCCTATTTTGTAGTAAAGTCCAACTGTGCACGTACTATAGAAGTGGCTTTTGGCTGACTTTAAACTAAGGCCAACTGTGCACGTGCTATAGAATAGCCAAGTTGCCATACTATACACACCAATAAATGCAATAACATAATTCATCGCTGACATGTAGCTGCTACTTGCTGCGATTTAGTTTCATTGCTAACGATTCCTCCTTTTGAAAGCTCATATGCTCAACATGTCGGTCCCTTATTTTGACTATGTAGCATCTCATCTGTTTCATGACCGGCAAAAATGACGACGTCACTTTTGTAGGGTGTATTGATAGTGCTATTTACAACCGTTGCAGGTAACACCAATGCCGTGTTTGCCATACCAGTGTATTGTGAGCCTGTTTTTGTTAAGTAGTGGTCTAGTTTGTGACGAAGATAAATTCTACTTTACTTATAATTCTGAATTACGGTTTGTGTGAAGTGTGAACTATGCAAAAGAGTAGACAAATGGAGACCATGCGAATAATGTGAGATATACTTTTAAAGTGAGACCTGTGTGATTTCTGACTTGACTGCAAAATTACTATGCAAACAGACAGAAGAAGACAAGATAGTGAATGTTATGAATGTTAATTATAGTAATTTTTCGCAATTACCACTCTTGCATTGTGGGCGTGTAAAGACATACTTTTGTAAAATATGCAAATGAACTTTGTGTGTACTTCAGCCGTACATTACGTGCTTACGTATACACGTAGGTAGTTGCTAGTATGAAAATGATACGTACCTAGACAGACACATTTCAAACACACACTCATGTTCACTTGAAACCGCACAATTACACACATAAAAACACACAGAAACGCACACACAAGTCTCACTTAATCGCACGTTATTTTCCGCTCACCTCATTCTAAAGAAGCCTGCTGCGCTGTGGCGCAGCAGGAAAAACTCTCAAAGAAAATAAATGTATGTGTATTATAAAAACATACTAATGCTAAAGTCAAGAACTGTGTCTGTTGATGAATGAGATTCTGAACTCAGTTGCTAGTGTCTCGAGCTGATTCACGCCAACAGTAAATGCTCAAACTTTGACCTGGATGTAGTCAGTTTTTAAAAAGTCATCAGCCAAACGTACACTAAAGTTTTTGTAGTTAATGCATCTGCATTCTGCATCGCTAATCATGGATGAATTTAAAAAACCACGATTAACTCAGTTAATTTTGCGTCACAGTTTCATTCTGTATGACAAAAACTGAAGGTACTTGATCATGACTCAACAATCTGGGCCCGATTGCACAAACCTACAATTGTTACAATTGTAACAATAGTATGTGGTATTCGGTTGCGCAAAGACTTACAATTGTAACAATTGTGAAGCTTGTTAAATTTCACAATTGTTACAATTGTAAGACTGTTTGCAAAATTGGAAGATTACATCAAAATTTGTGAAACCGCTGTTTTGCATTCTGTTCACAAAAGCTGTGGCTAAACTGGACAAAGCCATGACACACCATTGTGTCCCACTGAATTGACAAGCCCAAGACAGTGGCCTGACTGGTGAAAGCTTCCGACCACAAGACGATGCGTCGACATTTTTCCAGAATATGACTGCAGCATTATATAATGACGTATGAGCTAATTTGTATATTAATGTCTACAATTGTGACGCAATTTTTATTATTATTATTACAGGATACGAAGTCTTTACTGTATATACAGATTCAATACGTAAGTTTTATTGGCATGGGTTAATCGCCTAAGCAAATACAATATTCTTACAGTTTGACAGACTTAGCGTGTTCTCTGTCATATCACAGACACTGTAGGTACTATGGCGTATTCTACTTTGTCCCAATTCTAGTTTGTCCCAACAAATCTGATTGGCTGACGCCGATGTTTGTTCTGCCAATAAACTATGAGGTACCCTAAGAAGGCGGAGCTTATCCATGTATTGCTATCTTACTGTTCTTACTGTAGCCTTCACCATAGTGCAAAATTGTGCAATACAGTTTTTATTAAATCAAGCAAACTACAAAATTATTGAAATGAAATAGTGAAATTATTAACGCATTAAGCGTTCAATATATGAACACAATATCTTGTGGTACTCAACTAAACTAATTTTGTAAACTTCATTCATATTTTGCGTAAAATTAATTCCCATGCTATTGCTAACTGCCTTAAATATAAGAGTACTTATAAATTTAATTTTAAAATTAGAAAATTGGTAAGTTACAGCAGTTATAGCTATAAATAGCGAACCTAGTCGATTTCCAACTATTAACCAACTCTCGAATGAAACAAAACTATAAATGAGATTCTTGCTACTGATATGTTTTGTGTGGTAATAACAAGTGTCCATGGTAGGGTTTTTGTTATTATCAGCAATTTCAGACTCCATGTTGGCTACGTTTTTCAACATTTATTAGATAATTGTTTTGCCCTCAATTTGTCACCTTAGTCACGCTCCACCTACTCACTTTTGATTGGCCGGTCAATCAAACCGCAACAGCCAATCATAATCATTGGAACAAAGTAGAATTGGGACAAAGTAGAATAAACCGGTACTATCAGCAATGTGACACACACGCGATAAGTGACACAAATGAACTAAACAAACGCACACTGAAACTTTTCACTGCTTACTGTGTAATTTTTGCACTAGGCAATGATGTGACGCACGCACAATTGCTCTAAAATGCAAAGTAAACTACCGCACAGACTGACTTTGCACTACAAGCCCTGTGTATTTCGCCAGAAATCAAAATTAGAGACCTGTTGTGCTGTGGCACAACAGAAAAAAGAAACTAATAAACAGGTAAATAAATCATAACGGTTTTCGGTTTTGACATGACACAGGTTCTTTCAACATATGATTAAGATCTTCGAAACTGAAGGCCGGTTGGCTCAGGTGGTAGTGCGTTACACTGTACGCATTTACTGAGCATCTGATTTCAAGTCAAAAGTTTGGGGCTTCGAAACCCCACCGGTTCTTTGCTTTTGCTCTCTCAGTATTTACAGTTGCTGTTCTTCAACTAGAGTCTTTTCGTCAGCAAAAATTGACCAACCTGCCTTTCTTAACGTAGGATATTACGAAACGGCAGTGCAAATTGAGGTTCCAGTTTTAGGAAAGGCCTTCCAGTGTTATTTAACACTGGAAAGTCGACCTACCGCAAATAACAGGTAAGTGTGTCTATTTCAAAATTCTGCAAATTCTATACAAACCAAGTATAAAGTACCTGTTGCGCTGTGGCGCAACAGGAAAAATCATGAAAGAAGTACAATTGATTTAAGTTTTTGTAAATGCACATTCACTGCTGTGGCCGGTAGCCACTTGGTCAAAAAAGTTAAACTTTAACTTTAACTAAAATTAAAAAAGTTAGGGGCCATACTTTAACTTTAACTTTAACTACAAAAAAGTTATAGGTCTTACTTTAACAGTAACTTTACTTAAATTAAAACACCCTTACTTTAACTTTAACATTAAAATTATTTAAACAAGTGGGCCCCTAAGGGGCAAATTCCGCCGTTGTGGCGTGAAATAATTCCAGCGAAATGTACAAAACACGATGGTGTGTGTGCTCTAGAAAATTCCGTGTGATGCGAAGGGTTTTTAACCCTCCGGTAGATTTTTTCGGCTTATGGTTTACTTCCATCACCTTTCGCGATTAACTGCTATTTGTCAGAAATACTTTCAAACACTCGGCAAATGTACATTAAGCGTTTATGAATTTTTTGCTCAGAGTTAGGTCAAACGGGAAATTAACCATACAGCACCGTACATACAAGACCAAACGTAATCAATTTTAATCAGAGTTACACTGGTGTTTCGAACACGCATTTAATGTGAATCCTACTAACGGCTTGGCACGGTTACGAAGTCACTATCTTGTACAGTTAAGGTATACCAAGAGTACAGAATAGGACCCTATTATGTACTCTTGGGTACCGCATGGCGCATACCTACCAATATTTTTTTGAGAGCAGCGAAACACATGCCTACATGCTCACTAAACTGCTATTGTCGTGGACAGTTTGAGCAACTCGTAATAACAAGAGTACATAATAGTGTCTCACTCTATTTAGAAGAAGAGTGAGACACTCTTCTTTCTGCCTGTGTTATAGCGCGGGCAGATGCGCTCGTCATTTCCAGGCCACATGTTGCCGTTTTATGCAACATGTGGTTAGCCAATCAGCGCGTAGATTCTCTGCGAAACACACCTTAGTATATAATCGCTGATGCGTTGATAAGCATTAAGATAGGGATAAAAGGTTAATAACTCATTATTTATTCATAGTCTGCTTGCAAAAACATGAAAAAAGGTTTGCAAATACCTTTGAGGATATTTTGACAAACTTTCAGCGAAATTGTTTGAGAAACTTTTGAGATATAAACTTTTCTCAATTTCTTAAAAGTTTCGCAATTAATTTCGCTAAAAGTTTGTCAAAATATCCTCAAAGGTATTTGCAAAAATTTTTTAATGTTTTTGCAAGCAGACTATGAATAAATAATGAGTTATTAAGCTTTTATCCCTATCTTAATGTTTATCAACGCATCAGCGATTATATACTAAAGTGTGTTTCGCAGAGAATCTACGCGCTGATTGGCTAACCACATGTTGCATAAAACGGCAACATGTGGCCTGGAAATGACGAGCGCATCTGCCTGCGCTATAACACAGGCAGGATGGAGAGTGTCTCACTCTTCTTCTAAATAGAGTGAGACACTATCATGTACTCTTGGTAATAAGCATTCAGTATGCGACTCAATATATACATTATACTAAATTAAACTAAATATAACATTTTATTTTTACAACAGCAACGCCGAAGCAGGTTACTGTAAACTGCCGTTATCTATTCCACAAAATTACAGTTGCCAACCGATTGACTGACTGCTGACCCAACAATAAAACTAATTTGCATAATTTTATATGAAAACTCTACCCAGTGCTAAGCTCATTGGTCACCTTATCATGTACGTAGACCGCATTACTGTTGATTGGCGCAAATTTCCAAATTAATTTGCATAATTAATGCATTGGTTGGTCGAAATGCAAAATGTCAGTCACGTTGTAGACAGCCAAGCAGGGCAAGTTTGGAAAAATGAAATTCAGCAGTTAAAGTACGTAATAAACAAGCAAAGCCCAATGCAAAATGGGCCCGAAGTATGAAACTTATAATATCACTCTGTGAAACAAAATCTGCTGCGCAGCAAATACTTTAATCATGTTAATGAGAAGTTTTACTTATTGCCAGTTGTCATCTGTGAGACTGCAAGTCACCAAACCAACCAACTGTGCACAAAAATTAGTGAGTTTATACAAAAGTTTTATTGATGTTTACAAAAACTCATAGTGCAAATTAACCCAATCATAGCTGTTTCAGTCTATGCCATTGCAAAAAATTGAGTAAGTGAACAATTTGTGACAATCTGAAGAATGTGAAAACAAAAACTGGAGGTGATTCTTTTGTTTGAGTAATTCATGTCTATTTATACATGTATAACCTGTACAATCAAATGTTGGCGAGACTTCAGCATGTTTTCAATTGCACTAATCATATAACTGAATTTCATACAGACGTCTGTTCGATATGCAAATGAGCTTCAGTTCTGTTGCACTATTCTTTATGTACGTAATGCACAACACCACAGCCACACAAAGATCAGAACACTGACCAGACACACGTCGCGTACACACTCAGGTTGACAGATATCCGCACAATCGCACAGATGACAACACGCAAAGACGCACACACATAACTCACTTAGTTACACGTTATTTTTCCGACACCTCATTCTAAAGAAGCCTGCTGCGCTGTGGCGCAGCAGGAAAAATTTACAATTGATGACAAATTTAGGATATTTTGCCCATACGAAAATAGTCTAACTTTTTTGCCCTAGTAGTCACGGTTCACGTGCGTGTAATACGAACGTTTATCACTTCGAAAAGTAGTTTATTGGTAACGTTTTAAATTGTATTAGTTAATAAAAACGTGCTTTTTTAACATATCCTTAAAATTCTTAACTTTTCCAAAATTGTCGAAATTTTGTCTCATAACTGATTAATTTCTGCTAAAGTTGTCATTAACTGTAACTTTAACTGTTTCAATTTTTGGCTAATAACTTAACTGTAACTTAAACTGATTTAAAATCTCATAACTTGAACAACTCTAAAGGCCGGTTCACGCTCGTCCTTTTATTTTTTGTCTTTTTGTCCTTTGTACGTTTGAAGCAATTTTGTCGTCCTTTTGGTGAATTTCTTGTGTCTTTTTGAAACTGTCCTTTTGTCCTTATGTCGTCCTATTGAAACTAGGGATGTACCGAAAGTTCGGTATTCGGTATTCTGTTTTCGGCCGAAAAACGGGTATTCGGTACCGAAAAGTCAATTTTCGGCCGAATACCGAATAGTTAGAAAATCAAGGAAATTTCAAATCAAGGAACGTTTAGAATGAGAGCTCATTTAATTAATCCTTCAATTAGCACTACACTTCGACCTGATGTGTACACAAAAAAACACGAAAACTGTATATATATATGCTAGCTAATAACCTCTAATTAGCGTTTGTGAGGCCTATAACAGAGCCCATATTTGCGTGAATTTTTGATGGATGCTCATGAGCACCTATTGTTAAAACTCAAAAAAATTGAAAATGCCAGTAAACTCTGCAAAGTTCTCAAGCAGTTTAATAACTGTCCCACTTCATCCAAAACAGCCCAAGACCTGAGACAGCCGGAGTGAAAAGGGACAAGCCATCATGAAAGATAAAAGCAAAGAACACAAAGCCACAAATTTGCAGGGGTTTGGGGCGGCAGCCCCCAGAAACAAATAATTTTTTTAATTTTTAGGCTGAGTTTGGTCAGTTGGAGACGTATCGGGAATTTTATATTCATCGGTAGCTGAAAAAGTTTAGGCCAGCTGGCCTCAATCGCTGCAAAAATTTAGGCCAACCTGGAAAAATTTAGGTCATGGCCTTAGCTATGGCCTAAAAATCCACAGGTTGGCAAGAAGGAAAAAGTTGAGTACACGAAGGGGGTATATTCGACAGCACAATGGCACAATACTTATTTGTATATTAGTATGATAATACATGGCTTATGTAGCATATGTATAAAACATGTTTCTACGTTGAAAAAATGTGAGTTTGCATTTACCGCCTAAACCGAATCTGCGCCGATATTGTGTATTATGTAGTTACGCTCAAAGTTGCATGTTTGGGCATTGTTTCTGAAACTTTTTAATGGAGGGGTCTCTTTGCACCCAAAAAACACTGTCTCACTCTGCCCCCCAGGGTACTATACTTACTTAGTTAGTATTTATATACTTATATATACGTAGTATTTTATTTTTCTGGATCTTTAAAATCTGAGAAAACTTTGCTTGACTAATGATAACTATTCGGTATTCGGTGAAATTTTTTTCACTCCCATCCCTATTTGAAACTGTCCTTTTGTCGTCCTTTTATAATCGTCCTTTTGTCCTTTGGTCGTTCCTTTTTATTGTCCAATTGTCTTCTTGAAAATTTTTGATTCACGCTCGTCCTTTTGTTAAACTGATAAAAAGATATTTTCCCAGAAGAAAAAGACTGTTTAGGAAACGTTTAAAGTGATGTGACAATGAGACAGGTTTGGCTTGAGTTGTGCTCGTTTTTTATCTTCTTCATTTGTTTTGTTGTTTTGATCTTGCGAATTTTGATAAAACGGGGGAAGTTTAAGCTGTCTTTTGAAACTTTTTTTTTTGATTTTCATTAATTTGCATGTTTTGTTAAGTCGCAGCAAGATATTGCAACATATACTACCGTAGTGAAAAATTGACCGCATCGAAAACCATATTTAGAATTGAAGTACCTACTAAAGTTTTTATTCCGCCTGGAGGCGGAATATATGGAATCATTTCGTAGCACCAAGAGTACATGCTTGGTGCTACGAGCCACTACAGAGCCTATGCTTATCATAGGCCTAGTATATGGCAGTCTTTTTTTTCTGCCAATGGGGCCCTAAAGTTGAAGAACTAACCTAAAACTGAAAACAAAATGCCCTAATAACACCTGTTTGCGTCATATTTTTAACATAATCTGAAATTTAAAATTTTTATTACGTACTACTATTTCTTCATACGGTTTTCAACTTTCGGGCCCAGGCCCCCCTTGGTTGTCTGTGAGTTGTCAGACAGATTGGAACTTGGCCAGCCAATAGAATATTTATGCAAATTAGTTTCGAGTAGAAGGCAAATCAGCGTTCAGACAGTATACGTACATGATAAGGTGGCCAATGGGCTTCCAGTGGTTGGAGCGTTCTTATGTAGTCAGATATGCAAATTAGAAATTTATTTTACTAATTGGGAGGCTACTAGTCAGTCAATCAGAATGCTGACGTGGTGGTAGTAGCCGGCTGAAAGCGAAGTCAACTGAACAGTCGGAGCCCACAGGAAAGACCGTCGCAAATGAGAAGCAGTGCCTGTGCAAACGGAACCATCGCAGAACAAAGGAACTGCGGCTGAGTCAGCGACTAGAGACCGCTTCTAAATACCTGCTGTCCGTTTAGCCGTCAATGACTTGCATTGAGGGTTCAGGGTAGCATTGTTTTTTATAGCAATGGCATAGCTCTGCACAAAACCTAACACGTCATTGAGTGTCGATGTGCTATCATCTGGATATTCAGAGGCATATGAGGAACCTCCACGCTGCAGTCGCGCCCGCGAATGCATAAGCAGGATCCCAAAATGAATACGTAAATACGCAAAAATATTGCAAGTCAAATTTGAAACTACCCATGTCATAGTTTTAGTTTTCGCTAAATAGAGTATTTTTTTATCCGTTGCCAGAGTGGTCTGTTTGTTTAACAATGTAAAAATTGGTTAAACGGAATTGTTTTAAACTTGGGCAATTAACAAGTGTGCCGCCATTTTGATAAATGAGGTAAATGAAGTCTGTTTTTGAGGAGGGAGGGTTTGCCCAAACACCCCCTTCATTTCAAGATACCAATGAAAGCCTTTCACTAATTTAGTCAACCGATGGGGGATCAAAGGACACAGTGCCAACAAATTGAGTTAACTTTGGCCCCAAACAGTAGCTCAACTATGGCTGCATTTGCTTTGGCCCTTCAAAAATTTAAATCACACTGATTTTGGTAATTGATTTCTATTTGCTGTAGCCATAGTTTTTGTGTTTGGCAAGTGACCTTGTATGTCATCATGTCACGCCACTAGGTCGGAATTTGCCCCTTTTAGGGGCCTACTTGTTTAAAACTAAAGTTTAAAAGATATACCTTCCTAAAAAGCACTAAAAACTTTAAAAAAGATATACCTTACATACCTAAAACAGACAAATACAAAATATAACAAACTTAAATCCAATTTAAGCAGTCGACAATATCATCAGTAAAAAAATTTAAATGGTTAAGGACGAAAGGACACTTTCAAAAGTACAACAATGTTGTACTTCTCAAAAGGACAAAAGGACGACCCAAAAAGACAAAAATAATTTCCAAAAGGACGTCAGGAGAAAATCATTAGGACGTCCGCACAAAAGCACGAAGACAAAAAGACAAAAGGACAAGGACAAAGACAAAAGTACAAAAGGACAGGGAAAAGGACGACTCAATATTTCAAAAAGACAATTTAAAAGGACACGCACAAAAGGACAAGAAAACGACGACAAAAAGACGAGAAAAAGACCACAATAGGACGAGGAAAGGACAAACGGACAGAGAAAAGGACGAGCGTGAACCCGCCTTAAGTAGGACTAGGGCTAGGCACGGTTACAAAATCACTATCCGTGTGTACACGGTTAGTTTCGAAGGCGAGTAACCGCGTGTAGACGCTAACTAACAGTTACTGCTATTATCCGCGTTTACACGCTAAGTATCCGTGTAACCGTTTACACGGATACAAACCGTGTAACCGGTTACACGTCAGTAACCGTGTAAACGGTTACACGGTTACTAAACGGATACACGGTTCTATACTAAACGGTTACACAGTTTCTAAACGGTGACACGGTTACTAAATGGTTACACGATTATCAAACGGTTTCTTGGTTCCTATTCCTATGTACTACTAAACGGTAACTGAACGTCAAGAAACACGAAAGGGGGATTCTTTACTAGACAGCATCAGCTCAGAGAAGAAGCGAACCACCCATCTCTAGATTTGCAGACCGGAGAGCTACTAGAAAGCACAAGGCGAAAGCACAAATTTAGTCCTTGGACACAAAAGCACAAAAATTGTCCAAAAGCACAAGTGCTTTAGCACTTTAGTGCTGAGCACTAAAGCACGAAGGATGAACCGGGCCTGATGAACTCATATTGACTAAAATCTGATCAGCAATTGCTGAACCTTGAGACTAAACAGGTGGCGTGATTTTGTGACTTGCTCGCTGTACTCTTGATGCTTGTTTATTTTTGTCTCAGGGTTCAGCAGTTTTTGGTCAGACTTTAGAAGGATGGACTGGTGAAACGGAGGAGAACCGTGAAAGAAAAGCAACATAAACATTAATGAAGTGACTGAACACTTTTCTGGGTAGATCGTCCACCCGGATGATACCTACACCCCGGGGTATTTTATCCAGGGGGACGATTTGCCCCGGGGTATTTTATCCGGGGGGATGATTTGCCCCGGGATATTTCATCCCCCCCAGATGTTTTTCTATGGGGGATGATTTTTACCTGATGTGTATCTTGGTTACGGTTAAGAAAAACATCAGCAAGAAAAGAAAAATTATAGCAATTTGATTTATTGGAAGTTACTCAGAGCGCTCCCTTAAGCCTATTTCACACGATGGGTAATACGCGTGTGGTGCCCCTTGGGGCACCGCATGGTGCCACATGACGCCCCATAAGATGCCACGTGGGGTACCATGTGGCACCGTGTGACACCCTATGGGGTGCCCCTAGGGACAGCATGTGGCAACGTGACACCCCATGGGGCGTCATGTGGCACCATGTGGCATCGTGTGACACCCCATATGGCGCCCCACGTGGGGAAACTCTGAATCGCTCGCCGTGCGTTTTTCCATGTGCACCACATGCGACAACCAATTAGTAAGCACCGTTGATGATCACGTGACTTTATATATTTGCTTGAAAGACGATTCAAGCGCTTAAACTCAATCATTTGAGTTAATTCTTTCATATCTGGTTTGTCTATCACGGCTTTTAAGAGCACGTAGCTCATAAATAGTATTAAGTAAGCGACAAAATTTTAATATTTTTTATAAATTCTTACACGTAATTATCCACAAAATTCACATTATGCCAAAATCCAATGTACAACCTTCGTATATAAATACTTAGTATTTTGACAGTTTACGCGCCTAAAAATTCAAATTCCCCGCGCGTTCATGGCATGCCTCATCGTGCGAATGTTTCCCCAGGGGAATCCCCGGGTGACATCAAACGGTGCCACATGACGCCCCATGGGGCACCCCATGTGGCGTCACACGATGCCACATGGTACCCCACGAGGCACCCCATGGGGTGTCACACGACGCCACAGGATGCCCCAAGGGGTACCCCATGTGGTGTCATGTGGCACCGTGTGAGAACCCGTGTGATGCCACATGATGGGGCTTCCCCACGTTTTTCCACATCGTGTAAAACAGGCTTTAAGGAGAGCTCTAGGACGCTCAATTTCAGTCAAACTGAAAATGGCGGCTTCTGCCGAAGGGTCGGTTTATACTTGTCCGTTCATCTGACAAAATAAAGAACTCAATAATCACGCCAGAACCACAAAAGATGAGCTTGTGGCGTGATTATTTCGCAATTTTACCAAATATACGGTAGTAAGTATCAATCACCCTTTCAGACAGCGCTCAGCAAAGTTAAGATTGTTTTTACGCCTATCACCGGGCGAGTAGGGTAGTCAAGAGTAGTCTTTTAAATATTTAATAAATAAGTGATAAATACAACAGTAAAAATACAATATATGTACAAAATGTAGTTGGAGTACAAACAAGCTAAAAAATGTAAAACATAGGACTGCAAAGAATGTTAGAATATGAAGCCGACGAACCACAGACTAACCTACATTTCACACACATGTAAACTAAACTAAAAAGTCTGACACGAACACGTAAAAGTTACTGTTTAGACCAGTGTTTCTTCGATGTAGATCAAACGCTATCATGTATGAGGGGGAGGATGGGGGGAACCCTCCCTCCCCCAAAATCGAGAGGCCGGGGGGAAGGGTCCCCGAAATTCGGGCAAAATTTAGTAAAAACGGCACTTTTTTGGGAAAATTTTACAAAATTTAGGGTATTTTTGGTCGATCAGAGGGGGGGAAGGTCACCAAAATTTGGCCGGAGTGGCCCCCCAAAATTTTGATCCCGTTACGTGTATGAACGCTATGTTATTTCATAAAGCAGAAATAGTTCCAATTGATACACATGGTAACTTATGTCAGTGTTTTAGGACACACTGAAATGTGTATATATTACTTTTAAAGCTTGGTTTACACTTCTCCTTAAAAAAGACAGTAACAGAAAGAATGTCAAAATTCACTCAACCGCTGTTAAAAATGATATGTGTTTCAGCTAATTTTTACGTAGACTTTGGAATAGGTACAAGGAAGGGTATGAATGGACCAGAGTTAAGAGTTATTCAACGGTTTCTACTGTAGCGTTTCAAATTCTAGCAATAACCACCACAACAATTAAACTATCACCAAAAACACAACAATCATGACAAGTTGACAAAATCATCACAACTAAATCATACTAATTGTGCCTGGCGACCTTTCTCAAAAATAAAAAAGTTGTAAAAGTAAGTTTATCCGCTAACAAAAAAGAGAAACGCTACATACTCCAGCGATCCATAATAAAATACAGGCAGATGCGCTCGTCAGTCAAACATGCTCAAACCCTCCTAACCGAGGCACAAAATCATGCAGTCGCTGTGTGTGTAAGCCTACAGGAGCAAGTTTGAGCAATCCTCATGCGTGCAGACTCTATGTGCAATGTGCGATAAATCGGCTCAGCAGGCAAACGTCACCATCCACATAACTAAACTGCCCTAATCATGTTGCCTGTCTTGTCACCAGCGCATCTGCCTATGCCTCGTCACACGCATTAAAACGAAAGCTCTGAATAAGATGAAACACTTATAAATTAAAATTTTGTCATTGTTTACACCCATTTGTCAGCCACTGACTATACAACAGAAAGTCCGATCACATTGGTCGACTAGCAATATATACAGGAACATTATAGGACTGGATTTTGGAATGATGGCTGCTGACAGTGCCGGACAAAATATCCTGGAAGCGGGACTCTTACTTCATTTCTTGACTCGCTAAAGAGAACAAATCAATAGCAGTTTTTAGTTTATAAACAATGCATTTTTCAACAACTTTTGAGATAACTTAGTAAAGAAGGTCCTCAGTGGCTGACGCATTGATTTGAAGCAATATATCCTGGTCTTGAGGAAACCTTGTGCACTGAAAATGAAATGTCCATTTTGCTTCAGCTTTGTCCGAAACCTAAATTTTGCTGTGTGTCGATCACCCAATTATTGCGAAAGTTCACATAATATATCACTATTAGCGAGTTACACACTGTAATGTTTTCACCAAACGGTGTCGTTATCAGAGCGCACGCACAGATACAAAATATACAAAAACACAATCCAACAACAACTACATAAATGAACGGCATGCCAACCTTTATAAGCAGTATCTAATGCATTGGAAATGGTCTGCATATCGGCTTCGATTGTCTTGGCCCAATTCTCAACATCGCCAATTTCCTAAAACGCACCCACTTATTCAATTTTTGAAAAAATATTAGATTGTCGCGATGGATAAAGAAATTGAATGAAATAGCTGCTTGTTTTTACATCATATTATAAGTATAGGACTAATAAGCGTTTGTATATGACTAATTCATATAAACTTTAAATAGGAGAGACTTGGCAACAGACTCACAGATGACCTTGAAAAAATTATATTAATTGACTCACTTTTAAAGCTCTATTAAAATTGTCGATGAGTTGCAACCACTGTGCTGTCTGTTTGGCGAGCTGGGCAGAATTGTGCTGCAGTTTCTTGCTTTCCGCATCAAGTCGTTTTTGATTGCTGTACGCTCTTGCTACTCTGAAATTAATGCAGTATATACAAGTCAACTTTAGCATATTAACAACGTTGAATTTTTAGTATATATGCGTAGTCTAGGGTTGGGCGTTATCGCTGCAACACTGATAAGTTTGCTTTCATCTATTTGTTTAAAGGTGCACATTAACGCACACGAAAATTGTTGCACGCATCATAGCGCAACAAGTCAATCTAAAATTAAGCAATGATTTTTCCCCCCACAAAGGCGTGTGTGTCCGCGTAAGTGTGTGGCTAAACTTAGAGTGGAACATTGTTGGAGTGGGTTTGCCCGCAAAGGTTTTTTCGTTCTTTTCTTTTCTTTATTACATAGTATATGAGCGAACAAACAGAATATATATATATCAGGGTTTTTTTTTTGAAAATGGAAGGTGTGTCCAAGTTGTGTCCGGCGAAAAAAATTTGTGTCCCGTAAGCGTCGAGTGTGTCTGGGTGTCAGTTCGGCCGTTCGAGTCAAGCAGGTTTTTTTTTAATTTTGCGTGCATAATTGTGCAAAAATTTATATTTTTGTGCAAACTAAATGCGTTTTCTTTGCCTGTATGAAACAAATATATGTGTTTTTATACCTGTAGAGATACATAGAATTTTTTCGATCGGGTAATAAAAACCGCAGAGAGGACTCTTGTGTGATAATTCAGTGGGAAAAAATTTACGTGGGGTATGAATTCCCTCCCCTACCCCCTCCCCTGGGTACGCCCTAAAGCCATACCAGTGGCAGATCCAGGAATTTTTTCAATTAAACGGGTATATAAATAAAAATAATTTCAAGATTTGCATTAACCTACTGAAACATGACAGCCAATACTACAAAAAATACCAGACATACCGTCAAACGGCAGTGATGCGAGTTGACGCAGGGGTCTGGGGGCGGCAGCTCCCAGAATTTTTTTTCGATTTTGCATTAAAAACAGTGCATTCTGAGCTTATCACATGCTCGACATGTACTGTGCATTATTGTGCAAAATTTTTTTAAAAAAAGAGTACATTTGCACGGGTTTTGCACAAAAAAACCTTGGCTGGAGTCAAGTATTGGTTACAAAGTGTCCATGCTTGATGTAAACCATTTTTGCTTATTCGCTGTTTATGCAGAAATACGTAAGATGTGCAGTGGCATTACCCAAAAATTTGCAACGGCGGGTATAGAGCCAATTGTTTTTTAACCGCACTTGTCAGTAAAACACAGAATTCATCTACAATGGTTGCGGGGGCTGGGGCCCGCAGCCCCCAAAAGCCAGAGCTTTTTAAAATTTCTATGCACAAGCTTCCATAGGAAAAGCAATTTTTGCAACACTTGCGGGATTGTTTGGGCGAAATTGAGCTTAGAAACCAAAATTGCGGGAATGTTTGGGCGAAATTGAGCTTAGAAACCAAAATTAGATGTACATACATATGTATATATCGGAATATATATCGGAATTTTTTTTCCAAAAAATGAAGACCTTGTCGATTTTCAGGCTAAATTTAGTCAACAGGAAACGTAGCGGAACTTTTTCCCTCCGGGTAAGAAAAAGCAATGGGTTTGAAGTTTCGAACGTCACATTACAGTGTAAATGCAGCATAATGTATATACTCAGCACTGGCGGTCCCAGACTTCAATTTCGGGGGGGGGGGCGGAGTTCTGAAGAAATTTTTTCATTTTTATAATAGCGTTTTTTAGTTTTATGCTATCTTGTAAAGCCGCAGCCATTTCAAGGGCAATGAGTTGACTCTGTTTGTATTAAAATTCAGTGCTGTACCCAGGAAAAAATAGAGAATTTTTCAATTTTTAGGCCGAATTTGGTCAGCTGGAGACGTATCAGAAAATTTTTCCGACAGGAAAATAAAACACAAACAAGATGGGAACATCAGCCCAAACAGTGTATTACACAACTAAATGCAGCATAATATACTCGTGTAGACATGCATAGGCTTTTATAAAATATAATAACAAGGAATAGTAAGTCACAGAGTCGCAGGGGTCTGGGGGCGGTAGCCCAAGGAAAAAATTGGGGGAAATTTTTTATTTTTAGGCCAAATTTGGTCAATTGGAGACGTATCGGAAATTTTTTTCGGTAAACCTAGCTACATCATCACCATAAGCATCGTCAGGGGGTTCTCGAGAGGTGTGTCTAAGTTGTGTCCGGCAGGAAAAAATTGTGTCCCGCAAGAAAAAATTGTGTCTGGACACACTTCTGGACACAAAAAAAAAACCTTGATATATATATATATATATATATATATATATATATATATATATATATATATATATATAGAAGAAGAAGATTTAGTTTTTGCTAGAAGAAGATAATCGGCTTTACAATGATTGCTATTGATATATATAAGGAATTGAAAAAAGTTACGAAAAGCTACCTAACGTTCAGCTGGTCAACCATGGTGTTAGTGAGGACGTTCGCAGCAGCAACAGCTTCGCTACGACGTTTTTCTAAAACAAAACCACAAATTGTCAATCAATCTAACAAGTCTGGAGACTAATCGGGCAATCAGCCACTAGTAATTACTACTGGGCTTTATATAAATGTTTTCTGTCCGGCCTCGGCGTATATATACACCAGACAAGGCGCTAGCCCGGCGGTCACGGTCCCCCCGACTAGAGAACAAAGTATCTCATCTCGGTCCTTCGTCCCTTGCCTAGAGCGGCGTGCAATTTGCAACTCTTCACTGATTCGAAGTTTTGGTAACAAGTTTAACATTAAGCGTACATATACGTGTGATAAATATTTAAAATTTACCTTGAGCTTCTTTACGAAGTTGCTGCTTCGCTTGGTGTTCCTTCAGAAGATTTGTTAACATCCTAAAAGTAGACATGTGCAGTTGAGTGGATGTGGGAAAGCAAGCCTCTCCCCACAATTGCGCCTACAAAACCCCAAGGCTATTTGCCGCGAACCCGTTGCGTTTAAATTGCTAAATACATACATAATCGTTAGCTGTAAAAAAAGTTAAAGCAGTTTTTTGACCCGAATCATAGAGGTTACCTTAGCTACTATATACATTGGCTTACGATGTTACTGTAACCTTAACCAGACCAGTGGGCAAAGGGCAGTAGCGTAGCCAGTGGATGGGGCGGGGGGCCAGAACCTCGTCTCAGCGGTTTTGCCCCAATGGGATATAAAAAAGTTGGGTCGCGTAGCACCCTCCCCCCCTACCGGTAGACAAAATTCAAACATTTCGAACCAAAAGGCACGTTAACTTTACTTAAGGGGATTTCCAGAATTCGGAACCCACCCTGGTTCACACCAGTAGCGTAGCCAGACTTGAAATTAAGGAGGGGCCAGAACAACATTTTGATCGAAAACTTTGGTTAAGGTGGTAGTTGCGTTTTCGAGGATTTTGTGATTTCTATGTAAACTTTGCGCCCACAGAACTCAAGTTACAACTGATTCCTGAACACCATTTTTGGCACATCACTGTAAAGGTAAAAATCCCCAGCTATGCTCCACTTTTTCAAAATTTCACCCGTGGCGATTGCAGAGGGCTTTAATTACAACAAAATATTTTAAAGTTTCAGTGCGTTTGCTTTTCAGCTATTTTCTCAGTAAATTGACTAGTTATTAAAAAGTGGGGGACATGCCTGGGGATTTTAAACATGTCAAAAATCTTCAAACTTTCAGCCCCAATAGGTAACCGTATTATTCAGAGCTGTGGCTGAAACTTTTTGAAAAAATCCTAATATTTTGGGACAGGACCTTTGGTTAGCCGCTTGTAGTGGAAACAATATCAAAAGTCAAGGTCCAGGAAATGGCATACATTTAGGTAAGATATCGTTCTACTTAATGCAAAAGACCGCTTGTGGTTGTGATTTGAATTTGTAAAATGCTGAGTTATACCTTTTCAAAAAACACCTAAAAACGCAATTAACCCCGGGGGGGGGCCTACCCAGGTCAAAAATCAAAGTTCTCCAATTTTGCTTATTTTCACATATGTTACTCCCCCAGGGCCAAGGCACCCCAACCTCAGATAACAACAACTAAGCTTGAAGGTGCTCTTTTGGTTCAGTGCGTTTTTTTGGTGCATAATTTAAAAATTTTGAAGATATATAGCCGCATTTTGGAACGGAACCTTATAGTCAGGGGGGGGGGGAAGAAACACGCAGAGGGAACTAAAAGCTCATAACATCAGATAGGTTTGATGTTGAGCAATGGTGCCTACATCAGCATGTAGCTTGTGGCAAGAGCTATCGATTGGTGTAGTAAAACCGAATATACCTCATGCGCATGGTGTGCCAAAACCGGTTTCCAACCGTGTTTTTTTTACCCCGCATGTGGGCAACAAAAACACGGCTGCGGCGGAAAAAAACACGGGTCATTTTTTGCGAGTACTTCGCTTTTTGAATGTTTTTCTAGTTTAAATCTTGTTTTTTATAACTTTTAAGCTTTTAAACCGCTCTAAACTTTCAAAATCACAACGGGCATCAAGTTATATCCGACCTGATTCGCCTGCACCTGCACGGCGTGGCTCCATATCTGGGGACTTGTCAACGGGCCTGATAAAAAATATGGCGCAGAAAAATCATTCTACATCACTAAAAAACATTTCTGACACAAAATGACTGTGATTTATGCGTCTTAAAAATTGACCTAAAATACGTGTTAAACATAGGGACTAGGGATGGACCGAAAATTCGGTATTCGGTAATTCGGTTTTCGGCCAAGGCTATCGGTATTCGGTACCGAAAACTAAATTTTCGGCCGAATACCGAATAATTAGGAAATCAAGGAAATTCCAAATCAATGAACGTTTAGAATTAGAACTAATTTTATTAATCCTTCAATCAGCACTACATTTCGAACTGAACTGTATTAAAAAATATGAAAACTGTATATATATTAGCTAATGCAGATATATACTTGTGTTAATTCTTCATGGATGCTTAAAAGTTTTTTTTACTCTCAAGACTAGATTCTGACGCGCTGTACTGTGCTTGGTCTTGCATCGGCACCTTGAGCCTTCTTTTTTAAACGTTTTTCATGAACTCTGCTGAAAGTTTACAAGCAGTTCAAAAACAACGCAAGACCCTGGGACTGCCAAGGTGAAAAGTGTCGAACCCTCTGTACACAGATGTACATGGAGGTCTGGGGGGGGGGGGGAGCTCCCCCAGATTTGAAAGTCCGGGACAAGCCCCCCTCACATTTGACCCATGCAGGGAACAGCCCCCTCTCTTTGGTGCTGAAAAATGAGTGTCCGAAAGCTCTAAAATTGCCCCAGATCGCTGTAAAATGCTCAGGCAAAAAGCGAAAAAACTAGCTGAAAATATCCAACTTTTGCAAAAAATTCCCATTTTTAAAGCAAAAATTGAAATTTTTTGTCAGTTCAAGCCCCCGAAACGTCGGGACATGCCCCCAGACACAGACCTGTGTACATGTATGCCTATGTACATACCTCATCCAACTGCGGGTTAGAGGTCGCTGAAAGTTGTGTAGTTTTTTTGCTGGTGTTTATTGTGCCTTTTTCTATAGTATTATTCTTTAGATAGATTCTCCGATTCTATAGTATCTACTTATTCTTTTAATACATTTTGCATGAATAATTAAAATCAAACGTTTGCAAAATGTTCATATAGCATGTTCATGTACGCGAAGTATTTTAACATTCTGCATCTTCAAATACTGAGAAAACATCCGCTAACTTATGTCTGACAACTAATCGGTATTCGGTATTCGGTTTTCGGCCGAAAAAGAAATTCCGAATATTCGGTATTCGGTATTCGGTGAAATTTTTTTCGGTCCCATCCCTAATAGGGACCCGTCATCAGGGGCCATATCAACACAATACAATCAGTCCAAGGGCCAATTTTTTATGTGGAATTATGAGGTCACAGAAGTACTTCATACAGCAAGTTTGGGCCTGCTACCCCATCTCCTCAGTACCTGCTTGCGATAAATAAAACCAATTTGAAGTGTGTTTTTTTTACCCGTTTTGGGTTGAATTTATGGGGGTACAAAAAACACACCCAAAATACATTATTATTAAAAAGGTAGCGGAAAGCAAGGTATGCCAAAAGGAAGACCACATAAAATAATGCTACTATGCACAACATGAAGCGTCAGTGTCAAAAGAGCTTCATGCTACAACCTTAGCAACTTATCGCACCTTTAGCAACCTTAGCACCCTTACGTTTTTGACAATTTTTTTGGTGTCAACTTTGATTTTGTCGTATTTTTGCCATACATTCTGAACTTCAGTAATGACTAATGCAATTCAGAATTAGAGCATATGACGTACTATTTCTATTGCAGGTTATGTTACAGCTCTGTAACCCTTCTGTGTTCGCTGAGTAATGAGCCGTGTTTTTTTTACCCCTACTTTTACTCCGTGTTTTTTTACCCCCCCTGACTATATATACTTGTCTTGTAACGCTTCCATCAGCCTGGTCCAGGTAGCTTCAGAAAAAGTTTTGTAACTTTTCAGAGCCTAACCCGATTTACAAAATTTTTTCAGCATTTTGTAAGCTCAGAAGTTGCTCTTTCAATGGTCGCAGCAGGTTTTTATTTCATGGAGTATTTTTGCCTAAATCCAATTTTGCGCAAAAATTTTCATGTAAAGTTTAATTTTTGGACAAAGTTTGATTTCCAGCTAAAGCTTACATCCTACAAACTTCTAACCTAGAATATTTGAAAGAGCGTTCAATTTTAACCCCCCCCGGGTCTTCGGGGGATATAGGGGGACTCCGGATCATTAGGCGAAAAAATGCCGTTTAGCCGACTTATTCCACCCCTAAGGTTTTTAACACCAATAATTTCACTCTAGATTTTTATTAAAAAGGGGTGACATTTGATTTGGGGGCTAGAGAATCAGATTGGGGTCTCGGCTGATGATGGGGGTCCTATATTTTTATTAAAAGATGGGGCAGGAAGCGTTTTAGGGCCAAATATAAGTACCCCCCCGCTGAATATTTACCGCGTTTGTCGGTAGTGTATTTACATAGGCAAAAGGGATCAGCTTGAGTGCAGTTGGGGGGGGAATAGTGGACAGTGGCGTATCCAGGGGGGGGGGCAAAGGGGGACATCAGCCCCCCCCCTTCGCGATTTTAGCCCCCCCCTTCGCGACTCTTCCAGCCCCCCCCCCCCTCTTTTTCACTTTTTTTCCTATGGTCTTCTTTGGTTTTATGACACCGCTGAAAAAAATTTTCTGGCACGTTCCCAATTGACTAAAATTACACTGAAATTTCAAAAATTTTCCAAAATTTTCTTTCGAGGGGATCTCGCCCCCTAATTCATTACTGCTCTAATGTATATACATGACTTATATCTGCTATGGTGTATTAATAATGAGTAATGCTGATTGCTGATAACTATGTACTATTGGTATTTAGTTATATATTTTGTGTGGCTTTTAATTAAAAACCGTGTGGTGGGTGGACTGGAGGACGAACGTCTAAGGACAGCCCTTGTCACCCAGGGTTTTCTTCAATTTGTCCTGTATACAACGTATTTCTCAGGTTTGCTAGTCCCCCCATGACCCGATTTTTCCTTGCTTTTTATAAATAGGTTAAAGTTATATATTTGACATAATCTAATCTGAACAGATGATTTCACGACAAGTGTTGCTTAGAATTGGTTTTTCTATGCAAATATTATTTCAAAATTTTAAAAATACTCCAGCTTCTGGGGGTGGGGGGGGCTGCCACCCAGACCCCTGCAACCACTCTTTTTTTACGACCAGTGTTGCTCAGAATTGCTTTTTCAATGCAAAGTTTATTTAAAAATTCTAAAAAAGCTTTAGCTTCTGGGGGCTGCCGCCCCCAGACCCCTGCAACCACTATGATTTCACAAAAAGTGTTGCTCAGAATTGCTTTTTCAATGCAAATTTTATTTCAAAATTTTCTAAAAAAAAGCTTCAGCTTCTGGGGGTGCTGCCCCCAGACCCCTGCAACCACTATGATTTCACAACTGTTCCTTAGAAATGGTTTTTCAATGCAAATTTTATTAAAATTCTAAAAAAGCTTTAGCTTCTGGGGGCCTGTCCCAAGACCCCTGCAACCACTATGATTTCTTCACAACAAGTGTTGCTTAGAATTCCTTTTTCAATGCAAATTTTATTTCAAAATTCTAAAAAAGCTTCAGCTTCTGGGGGCCGCCGCCCCCAGACCCCTGCAACCACTATGATTTCACAACAACTGTTGCTTAGAAATGGTTTTTCAATGCAAATTTTATTTCAAAATTCTAAAAAAAGCTCCAGCTTCTCGGGGGCTGCCGCCCCCCAGACCCCTGCAACCACTATGATTGCACGACATGTTGCGTATATATAAAAAACTTTTTTTGCAGATATCTATGAAATCAGTAAAAAAATTTTAAAAAGCCGAATTTTCTGCAGACTGCCGCGGATTGCGTGTGCGTTTTCACACCCCCCCCCCCCCCCCCGGTCGTTGACCATCCCTTCAGCCCCCCCC
Organism: Trissonchulus sp. WLG1_4; assembly: GCA_030248245.1. Classification (NCBI taxonomy): domain Eukaryota; kingdom Metazoa; phylum Nematoda; class Enoplea; order Enoplida; family Ironidae; genus Trissonchulus; species Trissonchulus sp. WLG1_4. Next base: position 11,105 of record JASANF010001843.1, on the reverse strand, counting down.
CTTCGCGAAATCCTGGGTACGCTACTGATAGTGGACCTATTTTTTGGAGTAGACCACCCAAAGGGAGCATTCTTTGTATAAGAACCCCGGGGGGGGGGTTTTTTTTTTTTGTTTTTTTTTTTTTAATTTTTTAATAAAATAAATTTTTTTTTTTTTTTTTTTTTTTTTTTTTTTTTTTTCCCCTCAGAAAGAAAATTTTGGGAAATTTTTGAAATTTCAGTGTCATTTTGGTCAATTGGGGACGTGCCGGAAAATTTTTTTCAGTGGTGTCATAAAACCAAAGGGGGACCACAGGAAAAAAGTGAAAAAGGGGGGGGCTGAAATCGCGAAGGGGGGGGGCTAAAACCGCGAAGGGGGGGGCTGATGTCCCCCTAGCCCCCCCCCTGGGTACGCCACTGCTTAGTATGGGGCTTAGGCTTAGTATCAGGCTTAGGCTTAGGCTTAGGTTCAGGCTTAGGCTTAGGCTCAGGCTTAGGCACTAAAAAATCGAAATTTTCTGAAAAAATCATGCCAGCTTAGCCTAGAGAATCCTGCCAACTAAGCCTAGACGATGCCTTAAAACATCATAACGCACTCAAAACTATCCAAAAACAAAGATTACATCCATTTTTGGCTTCGAACTTTGGCCTACGTTCACTTCCAAAAACACTGAAAATGACATTTTCAAGGGGTCATAGCTCAGAAAATCCGAATTTGTGGATAGGGGTTCTATTACAAAAATTGCTTCCCTCAAGGTGCTCTACTCCAAAAAATAGGTCCACTATTTCCCCCCCCCCCAACTGCACTTGATCCTATTTTTTTGAGTAGAGCACCTTGGGGGAAGCATTTTTGCTTCAAGAACCCCTATTTCATATTTTGGATTTTCTGAGATACGACCCCCCGAAATCTGAACCTTCACTGAGGGACGTTTTCGTATTTTTTTCAAAAACCCGTGTTTTTCCGTGCTTAGATTCAGTCTTAGGCTTAGGCCTTAAAAATCGAAATTTTGAGGAAAGATCCTGCCAGATTAGCCTAGAGAATCCTGCCAGCTATGTAAGCCTAGACGATGCCTTAAAACATCAGAACGCACTCAAAACTATCCAAAAACAAAGATTATAGCCGTTTTTGGCTTCGAGCTGTGGCCTACGGTCATTTCCAAAACACAGGAAAACCAGTGAATCTGAATTATCTGCAAATTTCTTTCTATTACAGATTTTTCAGGTGTTTTTTACCCTTTCCATTCAGAGACTTCACAGACTTTCAGAGGAATTTCAAATAAATTTCAGAAAATTTCAGGGGAAACTCAGAGAAGTTCACCCAGAATTCAGAGACTCTGAATTTTATCTGAAAAAAATGTTACTGGCTTTTCAGATAAATTTCAGATACTTCTTACAGGAGTTTCAGAGATAATTCACATGTTTTTCACATCTGTAAAAAGTAGGTAAATTTTATCTGAAATTCGTGTAAAAAGTAATCTGAAATTTAGCTGAAAAGCCAGTGACATTTCACAGGAAAACCAGGAAATCTGAATTTTCTGTAAAATTTTTTCGGTTACGGATTTTTCAGATGTTTTTTACCCTTTCCATTCAGAGACATTTTACAGACTTTCAAAGGAAATTCAGATAAATTTCAGAGAAATTCAGGGGAATTTCAGAGAATTTCACCCAGAATTCAGAGACTCTGAATCTTATCTGAAAAAAATAATACTGGGTTTTCATAAAAATTTCAGATACTTTTTACACGAGTTTTAGAGAAAATTCACATGTTTTTCACATCTGTAAATATCAGGTAAATCTTATCTGAAACTCATGTAAAAATCATCTGAAATTTATCTGAAAAGCCAGTAACATTTTCTTCAGATAAAATTCAGAGTCTCTGAATTCTGGGTGAAATTCTCTGAATTTCCCCTGAACTTCTCTGAAATTTATCTGAAATTCCTCTGAAAGTCTGTAAAATGTCTCTAAATGGAAAGGGTAAAAAACATCTGAAAAATCCGTAACCGAACAAATTTTACAGAAAATTCAGATTCCTGGTTTTCCTGTGTTTTTTCCAGATAAAATTCAGAGTCGTCTCTGAATGCTGGTGAAATTCTCTGAATTTCCCCTGAATTTCTCTGAAATTTATCTGAAATTCCTCTGAAAGTCTGTAAAATGTCTCTGAATGGAAAGGGTAAAAACATCTGAAAAATCTCTTACCGAAAAAAATTTACAGAAAATTCAGATTCCTGGTTTTCCTGTGTTTTTTCCAGATAAAATTCAGAGTCGTCTCTGAATGCTGGTGAAATTCTCTGAATTTCCCCTGAATTTCTCTGAAATTTATCTGAAATTCCTCTGAAAGAGTGTTAAATGTCTCTGAATGGAAAGGGTAAAAACATCTGAAAAATCTCTTACCGAAAAAAAAATTACAGAAAATTCACATCCCTGGTTTTCCCGTGAAAACACTGAAAATTCTATTTTCAAGGGGTCATATCTCGGAAAATCCAAATTTGTGGATAGGGGTTCTATTACAAAGAATGCTCCCTTTGGGTGGTCTACTCCAAAAAATAGGTCCACTATCAGTAGCGTACCCAGGATTTCGCGAAGGGGGGGGGCTGAACTGATGGTCGACGACCGGGGGGGGGGGGGGTGTGAAAACGCACACGCAATCCGCGGCAGTCTGCAGAAAGTTCGGCTTTTTAAAATTTTTTTACTGATTTCATAGATATTGCAAAAAAAGTTTTATATACGCAACATGTCGTGCAATCATAGTGGTTGCAGGGGTCTGGGGGCGGCAGCCCCCAGAAGCTGGAGCTTTTTTAGAATTTTGAAATAAAATTTGCATTGAAAAACCATTTCTAAGCAACAGTTGTTGTGAAATCATAGTGGTTGCAGGGGTCTGGGGGCGGCAGCCCCCAGAAGCTGAAGCTTTTTTAGAATTTTGAAATAAAATTTGCATTGAAAAAGGAATTCTAAGCAACACTTGTTGTGAAATCATAGTGGTTGCAGGGGTCTTGGGGCGGCAGCCCCCAGAAGCTAAAGCTTTTTTAGAATTTTGAAATAAAATTTGCATTGAAAAACCATTTCTAAGCAACAGTTGTGAAATCATAGTGGTTGCAGGGGTCTGGGGGCGGCAGCCCCCAGAAGCTGAAGCTTTTTTAGAATTTTGAAATAAAATTTGCATTGAAAAAGCAATTCTAAGCAACACTTGTTGTGAAATCATAGTGGTTGCAGGGGTCTGGGGGCGGCAGCCCCCAGAAGCTAAAGCTTTTTTAGAATTTTTAAATAAAATTTGCATTGAAAAAGCAATTCTGAGCAACACTGGTCGTAAAAAAAGAGTGGTTGCAGGGGTCTGGGTTTGGCAGCCCCCCCCCCCCCCAGAAGCTGGAGTATTTTTAGAATTTTGAAATAATAATTGCATAGAAAAACCAATTCTAAGCAACACTTGTCGTGAAATCATCTGTTCAGAGTCAGATTATGTCAAATATTTCAAACTTTAACCTATTTAGATAAAAAAGCACGAAAAATCGGCTCATGGGGGGACTAGCAAACCTGAAAAATACGTTGTATACAGGACAAAATTGAAGAAAACCATGGGTGACAAGGGCTGTCCTTAGACGTTCGTCCTCCAGTCCACCCACCACACGGTTTTTAATTAAAAGCCACACAAAATATATAACTAAATACCAATAGTACATAGTTATCAGCAATCAGCATTACTCATTATTAATACACCATAGCAGATATAAGTCATGTATATACATTAGAGCAGTAATGAATTAGGGGCGAGATCCCCTCGAAAGAAAATTTTGGAAAATTTTTGAAATTTCAGTGTAATTTTAGTCAATTGGGAACGTGCCGGAAAATTTTTTTCAGCGGTGTCATAAAACCAAAGAAGACCATAGGAAAAAAAGTGAAAAAAGGGGGGGGGGGCTGAAATCGCGAAGGGGGGGGCTAAAATCGCGAAGGGGGGGGCTGATGTCCCCCTAGCCCCCCCCCCTGGGTACGCCACTGTCCACTATTCCCCCCCCAACTGCACTTGATCCCTTTTGCCTATGTAAATACACTGACAAACGCGGTCAATCTTCGGCGGGGGGGACTTATTTTTGGCCCTAAAACGCTTCCTGCCCCATCTTTTAATAAAAATATAGGACCCCCATCGTCAGCCAAGCCCCCAATCTGATCTCTAGCCCCCAAAATAGATGTCACCCCTTTTAATAAAAATCTAGAGTGAAATTATTGGTGTTAAAAACCTTAGGGGTGGAATAAGTCGGAAAAACGGCATTTTTTCGCCTAATGATCCGGAGTCCCCCTATATCCCCCAAACCCAGGGGGGGGGTCAAAATTGAACGCTCTTTCAAATATTCTAGGTTAGAAGTTTGTAGGATGTAAGCTTTAGCTGGAAATCAAACTTTGTCCAAAAATTAAACTTTACATGAAAATTTTTGCGCAAAATTGGATTTAGGCAAAAATACTCCATGAAATAAAAACCTGCTGCGACCATTGAAAGAGCAACTTCTAAGCTACAAAATGCTGAAAAAATTTTGTAAATCGGGTTAGGCTTTGAAAAGTTACAAAACTTTTTCTGAAGCTACCTGGACCAGGCTGATGGAAGCGTTACAAGACAAGTATATATAGTCAGGGGGGGTAAAAAAACACGGAGTAAAAGAGGGGTAAAAAAAACACGGCTCATTACTCAGCGAACACAAGGGTTACAGAGCTGTAACATACTGCAATAGAAATAGTACGTCATATGCTCTAATTCTATTGCATTAGTCATTACTGAAGTTCAGAATGTATGGCAGACCCACAAGCTCAAAGTTGACACCCAAAAAATGGTCAAAAACGTAAGGGTGCTAAGGTTGCTAAGGGTGCATAAGTTGCTAAGGTTGTAGCATGAAGCTCTTTTGACACTGACGCTTCATGTTGTGCATAGTAGCATTATTTTATGTGGTCTTCCTTTTGGCATACCTTGCTTTCCGCTACCTTTCTAATAATAATGTATTTTGGGTGTGTTTTTTGTACCCCCATAATTTCAACCCAAAACGGGTAAAAAAAACACACTTCAAATTGGTTTTATTTATCGCAAGCAGGTACTGAGAAGATGGGTAGCAGGCCCAAACTTGCTGTATGAAGTACTTCTGTGACCTCATAATTCCACATAAAAAATTGGCCCTTGGACTGATTGTATTGTGTTGATATGGCCCCTGATGACGGGTCCCTATTAGGGATGGGACCGAAAAAAATTTCACCGAATACCGAATACCGAATATTCGGTTTTTCTTTTTCGGCCGAAAACCGAATACCGAATACCGAATAGTTGTCAAGCATAAGTTAGCGAATGTTTTCTCAGTATTTGAAGATGCAGAATGTTAAAATACTTCGCGTACATGAACATGCTATATGAACATTTTGCAAACGTTTGATTTTAATTATTCATGCAAAATGTATTAAAGAATAAGTAGATACTATAGAATCGAAGAATCTATCGAAGAATAATACTATAGAAAAAGGCACAATAAACACCAGCAAAAAAACTACACAACTTTCAGCGACCTCTGACCGCAGTTGGATGAGGTATGTACATAGGCATACATGTACACAGGTCTGTGTCTGGGGGCATGTCCCGACGTTTCGGGGGCTTGAACTGACAAAAAATTTCAATTTTTGCTTTAAAAATGGGAATTTTTTGCAAAAGTTGGATATTTTCAGCTAGTTTTTTCGCTTTTTGCCTGAGCATTTTACAGCGATCTGGGGCAATTTTAGAGCTTTCGGACACTCATTTTTCAGCACCAAAGAGAGGGGGCTGTCCCGATGGGTCAAATGTGAGGGGGGCTTGTCCCGGACTTTCAAATCTGGGGGGAGCTACCCCCCCCCAGACCTTCATGTACATCTGTGTACAGAGGGTTCGACCCTTTTCACCTTGGCAGTCCCAGGGTCTTGCGTTGTTTTTGAACTGCTTGTAAACTTTCAGCAGAGTTCATGAAAAACGTTTAAAAAAGAAGGCTCAAGGTGCGATAAGACCAAGCACAGTACAGCGCGTCAGAATCTAGTCTTGAGAGTAAGAAAAACTTTTAAGCATCCATGAAGAATTAACACAAGTATATATCTGCATTAGCTAATATATATACAGTTTTCATATTTTTTAATACAGTTCAGTTCGAAATGTAGTGCTGATTGAAGGATTAATAAAATTAGTTCTAATTCTAAACGTTCATTGATTTGGAATTTCCTTGATTTCCTAATTATTCGGTATTCGGCCGAAAATTTAGTTTTCGGTACCGAATACCGAATACCCGTTTTTCGGCCGAAAACCGAATACCGAATACCGAATTTTCGGTCCATCCCTAGTCCCTATGTTTAACACGTATTTTAGGTCAATTTTTAAGACGCATAAATCACAGTCATTTTGTGTCAGAAATGTTTTTTAGTGATGTAGAATGATTTTTCTGCGCCATATTTTTTATCAGGCCCGTTGACAGTGCTAAAATATGGAGTTACACCGTGCAGGTGCAGTAGAATCAGGTCGGATATAACTTGATGCCCGTTGTGATTTTGAAAGTTTAGAGCAGTTTAAAAAGCTTAAAAGTTATAAAAAACAAGATTTAAACTAGAAAAACATTAGAAAAGCGAAGTACTCGCAAAAAATGACCCGTGTTTTTTTCCGCCGCAGCCGTGTTTTTGTTGCCCACATGCGGGGTAAAAAAAACACGGTTGGAAACCGGTTTGGCACAATATGCGCATGAGGTATATTCGGTTTTACTACACCAATCGATAGCTCTTGCCACAAGCTACATGCTGATGTAGGCACCATTGCTCAACATCAAACCTATCTGATGTTATGAGCTTAGTTCCCTATGCGTGTTTTTATTCCCCCCCCCCTGACTATAAGGTTCCGTACAAAAATCGGGCTATATCTACGAAATTTTTTAAATTATGCACCAAAAAAACGCACTGAACCAAAAGAGCACCTTCAAGCTTAGTTGTTGTTATCTGAGGTTGGGGTGCCTTGGCCTTGGGGGAGTAACATATGTGAAAATAAGCAAAATTGGAGAACTTTGATTTTTGACCTGGGTAGCCCCCCCCCAGGGGGTAATTGCGTTTTTAGGTGTTTTTTTGAAAAGGTATAACTCAGCGTTTTTACAAATTCAAATCACAACCACAAGCGGTCTTTTGCATTAAGTAGAACGATATCTTACCTAAATGTATGCCATTTCCTGGACCTTGACTTTTGATATTGTTTCCACTACAAGCGGCTAACGAAAGGTCCTGTCCAAAATATTAGGATTTTTTACAAAAAGTTTCGCCACAGCTCTGAATAATACGGTTACCTATTGGGGCTGAAAGTTTGAAGATTTTTGACATGTTTAAAATCCCCAGGCATGTCCCCCACTTTTTTAATAACTAGTCAATTTACTGAGAAAATAGCTGAAAAGCAAACGCACTGAAACTTTAAAATATTTTGTTGTAATTAAAGCCCTCTGAAAATGCCCACAGGTGAAATTTTGAAAAAGTGAGAGACATGCCTGGGGATTTTTACCTTTACAGTGATGTGCCAAAAATGGTGTTCAGGCATCAATTGTAACTTGAGTTCTGTGGGCGCAAAGTTTACATAGAAATCACAAAATCCTCGAAAACGCAACTACCACCTTAACCAAAGTTTTCGATCAAAATGTTGTTCTGGCCCCTCCTTAATTTCAAGTCTGGCTACGCTACTGGTGTGAACCAGGGTGGGTTCCGAATTCTGGAAATCCCCTTAAGTAAAGTTAACGTGCCTTTTGGTTCGAAATGTTTGAATTTTGTCTACCGGTAGGGGGGGAGGGTGCTACGCGACCCAACTTTTTTATATCCCATTGGGGCAAAACCGCTGAGACGAGGTTCTGGCCCCCCGCCCCATCCACTGGCTACGCTACTGCCCTTTGCCCACTGGTCTGGTTAAGGTTACAGTAACATCGTAAGCCAATGTATATAGTAGCTAAGGTAACCTCTATGATTCGGGTCAAAAAACTGCTTTAACTTTTTTTACAGCTAACGATTATGTATGTATTTAGCAATTTAAACGCAACGGGTTCGCGGCAAATAGCCTTGGGGTTTTGTAGGCGCAATTGTGGGGAGAGGCTTGCTTTCCCACATCCACTCAACTGCACATGTCTACTTTTAGGATGTTAACAAATCTTCTGAAGGAACACCAAGCGAAGCAGCAACTTCGTAAAGAAGCTCAAGGTAAATTTTAAATATTTATCACACGTATATGTACGCTTAATGTTAAACTTGTTACCAAAACTTCGAATCAGTGAAGAGTTGCAAATTGCACGCCGCTCTAGGCAAGGGACGAAGGACCGAGATGAGATACTTTGTTCTCTAGTCGGGGGGACCGTGACCGCCGGGCTAGCGCCTTGTCTGGTGTATATATACGCCGAGGCCGGACAGAAAACATTTATATAAAGCCCAGTAGTAATTACTAGTGGCTGATTGCCCGATTAGTCTCCAGACTTGTTAGATTGATTGACAATTTGTGGTTTTGTTTTAGAAAAACGTCGTAGCGAAGCTGTTGCTGCTGCGAACGTCCTCACTAACACCATGGTTGACCAGCTGAACGTTAGGTAGCTTTTCGTAACTTTTTTCAATTCCTTATATATATCAATAGCAATCATTGTAAAGCCGATTATCTTCTTCTAGCAAAAACTAAATCTTCTTCTATATATATATATATATATATATATATATATATATATATATATATATATATATATGGTGCAAGGTTTTTTTTTTGTGTCCAGAAGTGTGTCCAGACACAATTTTTTCTTGCGGGACACAATTTTTTCCTGCCGGACACAACTTAGACACACCTCTCGAGAACCCCCTGACAATGCTTATGGTGATGATGTAGCTAGGTTTACCGAAAAAAAATTTCCGATACGTCTCCAATTGACCAAATTTGGCCTAAAAATAAAAAATTTCCCCCAATTTTTTCCTTGGGCTACCGCCCCCAGACCCCTGCGACTCTGTGACTTACTATTCCTTGTTATTATATTTTATAAAAGCCTATGCATGTCTACACGAGTATATTATGCTGCATTTAGTTGTGTAATACACTGTTTGGGCTGATGTTCCCATCTTGTTTGTGTTTTATTTTCCTGTCGGAAAAATTTTCTGATACATCTCCAGCTGACCAAATTCGGCCTAAAAATTGAAAAATTCTCTATTTTTTCCTGGGTACAGCACTGGATTTTAATACAAACGGACTCAACTCATTGCCCTTGAAATGGCTGCGGCTTTACAAGATAGCATAAAACTAAAAAACGCTATTATAAAAAATTTCTTTTTTCTTTCTTTCTTTCTTCAGAACTAAAAAAATTTCTTCAGACCTCCGCCCCCCCCCCCCGAAATTGAAGTCTGGGACCGCCAGTGCTGAGTATATACATTATGCTGCATTTACACTGTAATGTGACGTTCGAAACTTCAAACCCATTGCTTTTTCTTACCCGGAGGGAAAAAGTTCCGCTACGTTTCCTGTTGACTAAATTTAGCCTGAAAATCGACAAGGTCTTCATTTTTTGGAAAAAAAATTCCGATATATATTCCGATATATACATATCTACATCTAATTTTGGTTTCTAAGCTCAATTTCGCCCAAACATTCCCGCAATTTTGGTTTCTAAGCTCAATTTCGCCCAAACAATCCCGCAAGTGTTGCAAAAATTGCTTTTCCTATGGAAGCTTGTGCATAGAAATTTTAAAAAGCTCTGGCTTTTGGGGGCTGCGGGCCCCAGCCCCCGCAACCATTGTAGATGAATTCTGTGTTTTACTGACAAGTGCGGTTAAAAAAACAATTGGCTCTATACCCGCCGTTGCAAATTTTTGGGTAATGCCACTGCACATCTTACGTATTTCTGCATAAACAGCGAATAAGCAAAAATGGTTTACATCAAGCATGGACACTTTGTAACCAATACTTGACTCCAGCCAAGGTTTTTTTGTGCAAAACCCGTGCAAATGTACTCTTTTTTTTAAAATTTTGCACAATAATGCACAGTACATGTCGAGCCTGTGATAAGCTCAGAATGCACTGTTTTTAATGCAAAATCGAAAAAAAATTCTGGGAGCTGCCGCCCCCAGACCCCTGCGTCAACTCGCATCACTGCCGTTTGACGGTATGTCTGGTATTTTTTGTAGTATTGGCTGTCATGTTTCAGTAGGTTAATGCAAATCTTGAAATTATTTTTATTTATATACCCGTTTAATTGAAAAAATTCCTGGATCTGCCACTGGTATGGCTTTAGGGCGTACCCAGGGGAGGGGGTAGGGGGGGGGGAATTCATACCCCACGTAAATTTTTTCCCACTGAATTATCACACAAGAGTCCTCTCTGCGGTTTTTATTACCCGATCGAAAAAATTCTATGTATCTCTACAGGTATAAAAACACATATATTTGTTTCATACAGGCAAAGAAAACGCATTTAGTTTGCACAAAAATATAAATTTTTGCACAATTATGCACGCAAAATTAAAAAAAAACCTGCTTGACTCGAACGGCCGAACTGACACCCAGACACACTCGACGCTTACGGGACACAAATTTTTTTCGCCGGACACAACTTGGACACACCTTCCATTTTCAAAAAAAAAACCCTGATATGATTTCTTAATTTTAGAATTGACTTGTTGCGCTATGATGCGTCCAACAATTTTTAGTGTACGTTAATGTGCACCTTTAAAACAAATGAGAATGAAAGCAAAAAAACTTATCAGTGTTGCAGTGATAACGCCCAACCGTAGACTACGCATATATACTAAAAATTCAACGTTGTTAATATGCTAAAGTTTGACTTCTATATATTGCATTAATTTCAGAGATAGCAAGAGCGTACAGCAATTAAAAACGTACTGATGCGGAAAGCAAGAGACTGCCAGCACAAATTCGAGCCCAGCTCGCCAAACAGACAGCACAGTGGGCTTTCAACTCATCGACAATTTTAATAGAGCTTTAAAAGTGAGTCAATTAATATAATATTCCCAAGGTCAGCTGCGAGTCTGTTGCCGAAGTTCTCCTATTTAAAGTTTATATGAATTAGTCATATACAAACGCTTATTAGTCCTATACTTATAAAATGATGTAAAAACAGTTAGCTATTTTCATTCAATTTCT